>PVHX01024683.1:0-23587 GCA_004024805.1 Geosciurus inauris | reverse complement strand
TTGTGGGGAGGGAGCTACCAGTTGGAGAGAGAGAGAGAGAGAGAGGAACTGAATCTTGTTGCCTAGTGATCAACAACAGCCCCACATCCACATCAGCTCTTTTCTGTTTGTTTACAACCTGAATGCTTATCTGGGACAGATATGTTCTTACCTCTATGTCTGTCCCACCCCTGGAGCTTTCTCATTGTTTACATGATGGGCCCTCTGTGTGGATTTTCCACAGAGTCACTGCAGGGACCCTGATGATACTGTCTCCTGAGTGCTTATACCCACAGTTATGTATCTCCTGGTAGTTATTCTTGTGGCAACATGTCGTTTCATGGTCTAGCCATGAAATGGCATTTTTGGACTCTAATGAAAACTAAAGTTCTGGTACATGCTTAAACAGGGTTGATTCTTGAAAACATGGTAAGCAAAAGACGCACAAGCCAAATAACAAACACTATCTCTTCAAATTAAATGACATTTTAGGAATGGCCAAATTTATGAATAGAGAAAATAGAATGCTGGTTATCAAACACTGAGAGAAGGGTAATCTTGTAAGTTAGTTTAGAAACTAAACCCTGCATGGCTTTAGTCTGGGGTGATAAAGTTCTGGAGATGGATAGTGGTAATAGTCTGCAAAACAATGTGAATTTACTTAATGTCATTGAATTACACAACTAAAATGATTAGGTAGTACATCTTATGTATATTATACCATTTTTAGAAGAGGCAAAAAAAAAAAAAAAAACCTGAAAGTACCCACAGTTAGTTGATAAAACTGAACAAAAATGAAGAGAGGATTACATGAAAAGAAATATACTACTGGTACATGCTACAACATGGATAAAACTTTAAACACTATAGTAAGAGAAAGAAGATAGAGTATTATGGGCCATTCATTGAATGATTCCATTTCTGTGAAATATCCTCAATAGGTAGAAACAAAAAATTAGTGGTTGCTTCATGCTCATATGAGAGAATGAGGACTGGCTGCCAACAAATATAGAATTTTTTGTAGAGTATTAAAATTATACTATAAGTAGTGGTACAGTTAGACAAGTCTGTGATTCTATTACAGATTACATAATTTTATACGTTGGAAGCGCTTACTGTATGATAGTGAATAAATCTCAAGTAAGCTATTATATACAAAAAAGCAACAGTCCATTATTTAATCATTTCCTCCCAGAAGACTTATTTACCCTTATGCATGTTTGTCCGCTTACTCTCTAGAGTCTTTCAGGGGAAGCCATTGTTAAATTATAAAGAAAGGTTTTCTCTTTGCCCAATGTAATTTACAATGGAATAAACGGTGCTCAAATGGTTCTCCTCAATGTTATTTTACCCAAAGACAAAGAGGCATCTGGCAACTTTTGAATAAGAACTTTTCTCCCTAACACAAGAGCATTAGAGATCTCACTCTATCCCTACTGCATGGATTGATAATGGTTTATAATGGAAAATAACTGAATGGAACGCACTTAACTCCAAACATCTGACATTCCACTTTACAGTGGGTCCCTGGGTTGGGAAAACCAATTTTATTACATCATCCCATGCCCGATCCTAACAAGGAATAGAATTGTCTTGGTTTGTAATTTTTCTGACATAAAATTTATTTGGTTCAGACACTCAGACTTGTTAAGGGATTAAAAAATAAACATTGTTTGATAAGAGACCTTTTTTTCTTTTTTTACATTTTTTTTAAGTTACTGATTGACACATCTTTACTTTTATTATTTTTGTGTGGTGCTGAGAATTGAACCCAGTTTCTCACATGTGTGAGGCAAACACTCTGCCACTGAGCCACAACACCAGCCCCAAGAGACCTATTTTCTATAAGGACCTTTGTAACTTTTTTTTTTTATTCAGGGAGCTTTGGGTAAACTGAGGAATTACCTTTAATGGACTACTAATTCTGAGTAAAAGAAGTAGATACAGTTTTATTAAAAGCAATGAACAACCTTGCCTGGGTCTTTCTTTGCCAGTGTTAATTAGTTAAGATGAGATCAAACTGAAGTACAATTGACCTTGAATTCAAAGATTGGTATTCACATAAGAAAAGGAGGTGACATACATAGAGTTGCAGAGATAGCCAACAAAAGAAAAACAGATTGGAGTGGTACATCAACAAGCCAAGGAACATCAATAAATGCTGGTAGTCACCAGAAGCTAGGAGAGTTGCATGGGTCAGGTTGTCCCTCGGGACACCTAGAAGGAACCACTGTTGCCTCACACCTTTCCTTTGTACTTTTGGCCACTTAAAATGTAAGAAAATAAACTTCTATTGTTTTGAGCCACCTGGTTTCTGGTCATCTATTATATCAGTTCTAGAAAAACAATATAACACTTGTTACAATACTGCTATAATTCAGTTTGTAATTTGGTAGTTGCTTTTATAAGTAAATGTGACTAGGTTAAGAAATGGCCAGATAGCTGGCCAGGCATTATTTGGGAAGGGTTTTTGAGGGAGTTTCCAGAAGATATTAGAAATTGAATCAGTAGACTAAAAAAAAAAATCTGGCTCACCAAGAATGGAAACAGGAAGGCCAGTTAAGAGATAATGTACATTGGTCAGGAAAGAGATGATGGGTAAGATAATGTACATTGGTCAAGAAATAGATGATGGGTAAGGAAGGATAGTATAAAGAGTCAAACATTACCACCCTAGGTGCACATGTGATTACACAACCTGTGTAATTCTATATCATGAATTATATACCAGAAGAATGAGAAGTTATAATTTGTATGATTTGCCAAAATGCATCCTACTGTAATATATAACTAATATGAACAAATGAAAAAGAAAGACTACATTCCTTTTTGGAACTTCCATGAAAGCCTGTTTTAAAGTTCCATCTCTAAATCAGTAAGTGCAGTTGATCAGGAAGCAGTACCAAACCACAAGATAGAAGAAAAAATGATCTGTGCTTACAACACTGCAGAGCTATCTGAAGTGCAATGAATTGCGTTCGCCTGAAGAGCTGAAGAAAAACAGTTGATGGAAACAAGAGACTAGCTCCTAAGAGAGGCTTGCACACTCCTATCTGATCACTCTAATTGGCCTGGGCAAGCTTACAGTGGATGGTCCCAGATATAATGGATTCTATTGGGTGCCTTGGCAATAGCTCCTTCCAGGTTTTCTAATCTTGGGAAAACAATTCTTGAAGTGTTTGGCGAGGATGAAAATGGTTACAAAGGCTCTGGGGCAGATTTTAATGTGTGTTTGAAGAAAAATCTGTCCCTTTTAAGGTTTTCTGACTTCTTTTTGAAAATCAAAACAGGTAGTCCTAGGCAGTTCCCTTTCAAGAACTGTCTTCAGCTGCCTCTGGTCACAGGCAGAAGCTAGTGGACAGAGGGGATTGAAAAAAGATTGTGACCTTGTACCAGGCCCAAAGATAAGAATTAACCTGGTAGAGATAGTTCAGCCATTCTGCACTCAAGACCCTTTACCTTGTAGCTTAGCAACCTACTGGTCCTGCATGTGGGCATAAACCTACTTACCCTTACCCCCATTCCGTATTCTAAAATGAGAAGGATGTTAGTACCTGTGCCTTCTAAAGTTGACACCAACCCATGTCTCGCTGTTTGTAGATAGAGAATGTGTTACAACAGAATAATACCAATTATAAAATATTGGAGATATAACATAAATACTGTTATGCAACAGCCACAGTGGCATGTGTTGGAGATACAGTGGTTAACAACAAAAGGATGTGTGTCTACTCTCCTAGAACTCATTTTCCAGCAAGAGGAACTTGAGAACAAAAATTCTTTGGGAATAATCTTGAACCAGCCCTTATTCTCAGCCCTACTTCTTCTCTCTGCAGATGGAACCACCTCATAATGTCTCCTCTAGTGCAGTTTGTGAGGTTATATTCTGATCATCCTGTCCCCATGCACTGACTGCCCTATTGCTTTTGGTGCACTCTACCTAAAACAAAAAAGCCATTGCAAACTGTACTGAGTTTGTTCCCCAAATAGTGCTGGCCTAACTTCTCTCCAAGTTTGCCAAGTCCTTTGGCCTACCTAGATGTTGCTTCACTCAGTATACTCCATCTCCATTCTGCCAGTTTCTGACTAGAGATCAGAAAACTGAGATCCTACAATGCTTTCCACTTCGGCTTACATTAAAATAGTTTCGACATTTGAGTATTATTTGTCTAAATCACCGTAAATCATTTTTGTTTCCCTTGAATGCTTAAAATATTGTTCATGTTTTTCTTTTTCAAAATACAACTTGAATCTGTACTTCCAGCTTCCATAGCAGTATATCTCAAATCTGGCTATATATTTAACATACCTGGTGAATATTGTAGAGAACTGATTCCTTGGCTATACCACACACTAATTCAGAACTTCTAGGGATGGAGAGGATTCAAGATTTTTCAGTGCTCCCCAGAGAATCTAATGCACAAGGCTCCAGAATCACCTCCTGAAGATCCCAGATGTGATAAGTAAAGGGTGGAGGCTACCAAAAATGC
Source organism: Geosciurus inauris (assembly GCA_004024805.1). Classification (NCBI taxonomy): domain Eukaryota; kingdom Metazoa; phylum Chordata; class Mammalia; order Rodentia; family Sciuridae; genus Geosciurus; species Geosciurus inauris. The sequence goes on along the minus strand of PVHX01024683.1, from coordinate 19,118 downwards.
TCAGTGCAAACCAGCCCTGGATTCCAAAACTGAACCAGAATATAGCCAGCAAAATAGCCGAGAGCCTGTGTTTTTAGAGGGAAAATACATTATTTTACTCTGATACTGATTTGTTTTGGGCAAGGATTTTGTAGAAATCTAAGCATAAGGAATCATTGAATTCTATACAAGGAAAACACAGCTGTCCTCTGTGATCTAGGCCAGTGTCCTCACATCAGGAAACTCCAAGATGTATAAACGAAACATGAGAAAGAGGAAAATGAACCCCCTTCTTCCACATTGGTTAGACCCCTCAAGAGTATCAGATGTTTATGCCTGGAGAGGAAAGGGTTCTCATATACTATAAATCATTTCCCCTCCATTCTGTATTTTAGAGATGGAATGATTTCAGCTGTCCTGTAGCTCAGGTTTTCTCAACCTGGCTTTACATTAAAATTAAAAAGAACAGAAAAGAGAAAATTTTTTGTTCTCATCCCAGACCAACTACACCAAAAATTCTGGAGTGGAGCTCAAGCAACTCTAGTTTTAAAAGTTGTCCGAGTTGATTCTAAAGAACAATAACTGTTGTGACCCTCTTCTGGTTCAGCCTTCTTATTATGTGGAAGAGAAAATCAAAGACCAATGCATGCAACAATAAAAACCATTAGGCCAGCATATTAGCCACCATGGAAAAAATCAGATCAAATCTTCTCTATATATTACACACTAAAGTAAGTTCCAGAAACATACATGTAAGTTTCAATCCTTAAAAATGGGGAATATGAATGTTTATTTAAAAAACAAATGTTTATTTAAGTTATTTAGGGAAAAAAAAGTGTATCCAAGCAACATTTGAAAAGTCATTTTCCATACAGTACATAAATAGAATTCTCCAAGACGCCAGGAATGATACAGATGCTTGTAAACTATGCCTCTCTATGAATTTTCAATTTGCTTTTTCACATATTACTGATGAGAATATTCATTTTGAGAAGCAATTTGAAAATACCTACCAAGAACTTTGGAAACTTTCTCACCATAGAATGTGATATTAGTCAGAGCTCTTCAGAAAAACAGAATAAACAGGATGTTTCTATGCTGAGGAAATTTATTTTGAGGACCTGGTTCACATAACTGTGGAAGTTTGCAAGTCCAAAAACTTGTAACTCCATGTGCAGTGTGCTGTCAGGATAGAGATAGTAGTGCTGTTCAAGTCTAGGTGTGTCTGCTGCAGTCTTTCCTCTTGCTTAGAGGAGGTCAGTCTCTTTTTAAATCTGTGCAGGTCTTTAAGAGACTGGATGAGGTTCTCCTGAGTTACTGGTGTCTACTTTACTTATAGCCCATTGGTTCAAATGTGAATGCCATTTTAAAACACCCTTACAGAAACAGAAGAAAATGTTTGGCTGATTGTCTTGGCACTATGGCCCAGCCAAGTTGACACAAAGAATTAACAAATATATTTTGGAATTAAGATAATCTGTACTTGAATCTCAATGCCACTCCTTCATAGCTATGTAGCTCTCTGAGCCTCTCTTAATGTGTAAAATGTAAATATTAGGTCTAGCAGGATTGCTATAAAATTGTTTACACAATGTATGTAAAGTTCCTGGCACATAGTGAATGTTGAATAAAAAGTAGCCTTTTTTTTTTTATCTTTACTCACAAATTTCTCTTTTGGTATTCTATACTATGGAAATAACCTGAAATACAAAAACATTTTATAATCAAAAGTGTTACAAAATATTGAAAAATTACTTAAAAATTACATAGAACAGAACATTAAGCAGCCATTGAAACTAATGATTGCATAGTATTCTCAACAATAAAAAAATACTTATGTTACATAAAATAATAGAAGCAGTACAAAAACTACATGTACATTTTTAACTACAAAGGGATAATGAAACATTTAAAAAAGAACATACTCCAAAATGTTAATAATTTTAGAATTTCTTCTTTGTGTATTTTCCAATTCAGCAGTAAGTTCACATATTTTCAGTTAAGCAGATTTAGAATAATTTTCATTGAATACATCCTGCCTCATATTTGCTTCAGTGATGATCTCTCTTTGTGTAGCAGAGTATTAACCTAGATCATCCTCTCCCTGAAGCTGGTCCTAAGCTACTCATGGCAGACCAGGTGAGTGTGCTGCAGGCTGCTGTCAGCATTTTTTCTTTAGTTTCTTGCAAGAACGCCCCATATAAATGCTCCAATGTTTTGTTATTGTCAGTTGGGTCCAAGAGTGAGAACCACATTTTCAACAAAACATCCTTCATTATGGTAGCTCCATGTTCTTTATTTCTTGAGGAACAGAGGGAAACTTCCACGGTTATTAAAAAATTTCTCCATTTTCCTGGCCTTTGACTAGCAATTAGCAGACAGAAGTTCTGTGTGCAGTATCCCTGGCAGAACTGCATCAATGTGCAACATGTGCTTCATCCACAGAGCTGGCATGGTCAGCGTGACTAAGGAAGACATCCAGGTGAAGTGACCAACCCTCCACAAAACCATAGGTTGACTGACCAGAAGCAGGAACCCAACAGTGAAGAAAATTCCGTGCAGTGCCTCATCTCATGCTCAGTGATGGATTACAGAAATAAATTTCCACAGGTATCAGAGAGTATGAGCAGATCTGTTAAGAGGAAGGTTGTTTTCTCCTTGGAGGAAAACTGTGTGAATGAAGCATAAGCCTGGGTCAAGATTTTGTCAGTGTGACAAAAGCTAAACATTTGTTTGGAATGGAAGATCAGGAAATGGTTTGTGGTGCTTATTAAAACTTTAATCATGGTCTTTGCCATTACCATCATGAGGTGGCACCAGAATGACCTTCAGTAAGGGGCTGCCTGAACTCGCCTGTTGGGACTGGAGTAGAAAAATGGAGGCTCTGGGCTCCAGGCATGAGGGATAGTGAAAATTCCCCAGCATGACTCATCTTGCCTATAGCCCCCTCCTCCTCTCTCATGTATCTTTCTTTTCCACTTCTCTTTCCATCAGACATATTTCTCAGCCCTGGGGGCTGTGTTGCATGGTTTTATGCTGAGGCATTGGCCAGATAATAGGTTAGATGATAAAACTATATCCTGCACACAGCTTCTCTACAGAGGCATTCAGTAGAAATAAGAGGATTCTTTGTAACAAAGCAATCTTTCCTTCACTATGAAAATAACATCATTAACATTTTTGTAGAATTCATTTAAGTCCTTACTCTGCCTGATTTTTTAATCTTTTGTGTGTAGTTGAAATAACACTGGATTTTAGGTTTTGGAGCCTGACTTATTTCCATTTAGTAATCCTTTCCACATTTTATTATTCACTAATAGTAAATGTCTCTTGGTATATAGGTTATTTTGCTAAATTGATTAACTACTGTATTGTCATGGTTTCTCTTAAGAAAATAATTAACTGAACTTAGAAAAAATGTTTTTAATCATAGAAGTAATAAAAATATATAACATGTGGAATTCATAGCCAATACCATGTAATATTCTACATATTTTTTCTTTTTAATTCCTTTAACTCTCACAGCAAATTGTACAACATGAGTTTTATCAGTTTTATAAATGAGATGATGTGAGTGTAGATAAAATAAGCAACTGGCTGAATCTCCCAGCTGATAAATGGGAAAGTTGAACTTCTAAATCCATATGCTTTGGCTTTAGATCTTCTGATGTGAAGTTCTGATGGATAAGAGTCAGGGGTTGAAGTTTGAGCTGAAGCCACAAGTTAAGACTTCAGGGCAAAAACAGAATTGCTTACCTTGAGATGAAGAGAGAATTTTGTTATTCAGTTAAGAAAAAGTGAAGAGAGAATAATCAAAAATGGGGAAAAACTAAGAGAACTCCTGGAGATGGGTAAGCCAAAAATAGGAATTTGGAGAACAGAAAAATTTAGAATGAATGTTTAGAAACAGCTTCACTGACGCACAACTAACAAAAACATAAACTGTGCAGATGTAAAGTGTGCAATCTGATATGTTGAAACAATCCCAACAACACGGCCCACAAGGCAAGCACTCATCTACCTGTCCCTGTGTGTTCACCTACACCTTGTACAATTGTATATATACGGAATCATGTAGTACGTAGCACTCTTATTCTGATGTTTTTTAGTTAGTGTGAGAGTCTTTTATGTTTTAGTATGTATGAATTCCTCATTCCTTTTTATTGTTGAGTATTTTGTTGTATGTATACATAAAAATATGCTTACCCACTTACCCATTCATAAGCATCTCTTTTTTTTTTGTATTCACCTAGTGTCAAATGATGTTGAGGATTTTTTTAGAGATTCTTTTATAAATTTGTTCTAATTAGTTAGGCATGACAGTAGAATGCATTTTGACACATCATACATAGAGCATAACGTTACTCTTCTGGGTGTACATGATGTTGAATCGCACTGGTCATGTAATCCATCGTATATGCATGTAGACTCACTGTCCAATTCATTTTATCGTCCCTCTGCCCCCACACACCTCCCTTTCTTCACTTCCGTCTGCCTAGTCCAAAGTACCTCTGTTTTTCCCTAGCTCCTTTTATTGTGAATTAGCATCCATATATCAGAGAAAATATTTAGCCTTTTTTTGGGGGGGGGATTGACTTATTTTGCTTAGCATGATATTCTCTACCTCCATTCATACCTGCAAATGCCATAATTTTATTTTTTTTTAAGGTTGAGTAATATTCCATTGTGTGGATACACCACATTTTTAAATTTATTTATCTGTTGAAGGGCACCTAGTTTGGCTCCATACTTCAGCTATTTTGAATTGAGCTGCTATAAACATTGATGTGGTTGTGTCAGTGTAGTATGTTGATTTCAAGTCCTGAGGAGTGGGATAGCTGGGTCAATTGGTGGTTCCATTCCAAGTTTTGTGCACGTGCTACCCTACCTTGAAACCCTGCCCCACTATATACAAATCTTAAAAGTTCAGAGAAACAAGTTTTTTCATTCATTCTCAGAATCACTAACCAGATCCAATTTTAAAATATTTCTAGTACCCCTAACAACTTTCCTGTGTTCGTCTATTTTCAAAAAACGAATGGGATAGTCAAAGTAAAACCAAGTAAATATTTAAATGATATTAAGGGAGTTTTACAGCACACTTCCATATGACAGACAACTATCGGTGTTTGTCTATGGTCATCCCTAGGTTACTGTTTTTGAATTGTGCTAAAAGGTGTTGTCTTTGAAAGTTTCTAACCTCTGGGCCTGGGCTTAACATTTATCCATCTATCTAACTATCTATCTATTTATTTTTGTGCCAGAGATTAAACTCAGAAGTGCTTAACCACCTTCAGTTGCTTACAGCCTTGCTAAGTTGCTGAGACTGGCTTTGAACTTGTGATCCTCCTGCTTTGGCAACCTGAATCACTGGGATTACAGGCCTGTGCCACCATGCCCGGCTGGACTTAACACTCAAAGTAACTTGTAATACACAGTGAGCACTGTTAGTTGAGCATATGCATGAATCGTTGGATACATAAATATCAAATGGACCATATTAACAATCCCCAGGTGCTTAACAAAGGAAGCTGCTAACAAAGTTTTCTTCACTGGCAGTCAACTCATTTGCTGGAAGAACATCGTTTATCAACGAGTTAAAAGTTCATGGGAAGAGAAGGCACACTGCACTAAAATTTCCCTTTTTATTTTTATTTTTAATTTTGGAGATTAGATGACTCTTTAGAAATCTCTGTCATATTGGTACTTGCTGTGAATAAATGTTTTATTTGTGACAATTTTAAACACACACAAAGTAGAAAAAGTATGCGCAAGTGCTACCATTTGTCATAATGCTTGCACAGTGATAGTCTTGTATTATCTGCTCCCCATGCACCATCCCCTTGCTTCTGGGCTCCTGGCCTCCTGTTCCCCACAGGTGCTTGCATTTTATTCATTTTTGCATTCTAAGCCAATACCATTAACATCAACAGTTTATTCCTTTTGTCACCCCCTCAAGGAAGGAAGGAGCAACTGGCCAGAGTTCTCTGCAATGGAACTGATGCAGTGAGCACGCAAACACTCTGAGTGTTGCTATTACATCTTTAGCCACTGCGAGAAAATGTAGGAGCCCTGAAGATTTATAAATCACTCAATTCTGTTGAGCAAACACTCAATTTACTGTCACTATGGACATATCTCCCCACCGCCATCCTCTGGAGAGGTAAAAAAGTGTCAGGCTGTAGCAAATGTGGATTTCTATTGAGGTAGCCTGAGCCTATGGATACTTCTTTAGAGGGTAAGGTTTTTCCTGTGTTTACCCTAAGCAAGGAGAGTCCATGACTAAGCACAGATCATTTGACAGGCTCTGTGAGGTCTGCCTAAGCAGAGTGTTAGGACAGGTTAGGTTTGAGTGGTGCCCAGGACTGCAGGGGGATGCAGAGTGAGCATGATTGGTGGAGCAAAGGGGAATCTGCAAGTGCAGGCTGAGAAAACATAGCAAGCATGCTGTACGTGTTGAGTTGTGTACGTTTAACACATATTTGCAATATTGTTTATATGTGTGCATGCATATATAACATGTATGTATATATTTGGATGATATGAGTATACACATGAACAATAGGTATCAAAAAGATCTTTAAGAAAATAACCATCACACATTTAAAATTTAAAAACAGCTTCTTAGCTCTGCTAGTGCCATCTGTGCTAGGATAAGTCAAGGTCTCCCTGACTGTGTGGCTTCCCTTAGAAACATAATGATCCTCCTCTTTTGAAGTATGTGCACTGATGGCTTTCTTTCTTAGGGTCCCAATAATTTCCTTGATTGGGAGGTAAGGTGACCCAGAGTTGTAAAGCTCTTCCCTTTGATCCCTGGGTTAAGCTGACTCAGAAGGCAAACCCAAATACTGGTTTTCTTGGGCCCCCCACACACACTTTTTAACCTTAATCTTTAAGCCTTGGTTCCAAACATCCAGCTAGCCAGTCTTACCTCTTAAAATATGAGTACTGGGCTTTAACTTTAATGTTTCTAATCTTATAGTCATTTTTATCTCTCTTATCTGCCTATATGTAATGGCTTAATATAATTTTGTAAGGCACTAGCATATGGTAGTCACAAAGAAAATTTACAGTGAAATTAACAAAAGTAAAAACATATAGTTTGTACATAATTTTGAACCTTGGCTGAATTATGTATTATATCTCGAGTTTGATATCACAGTAATCTTTATAATAAAAACCAATCTTTTGAATAAAACTTTAAATAAGCCCAAGTCTGGCCTATTTGGGGGCTCTTTTAACATGTTGTAAGGTGGAAGGCAGAGCTTTATCTCATGTAAGGAAGAGCTTTTTAAAATATTTTGTAAGGTGTTTTAGTTCTGAAGCTGAGTTTTATCTCCTTTGATATCATTTAATAAAATTTACATATATCTATTCTTGAATCCATATGAATGTTAGTTAACATAGTATAACATATGTAAAACATGAATCAAAGAAAGGCTAAGAGAGCTTTTAAGTTTCCTTTTGTGTGGAAACTTGGCAAAATATTTCACAACATTAACCTTTAAACATATCAAGCTATCAAGCTCTCATTATCTTTTAGAAATACATTTACATTTTTATTCCAGTAAAAGGTAATATAAGGTTAGGGTTTAGTTACAGAACATTAAATGACATAAATAAATCCCAAATAAAATTCATCTTTCTTTTTTTTTTTCTTTTTTTGGTACTGAAAATTGAACTCTGGTACTCGACCACTGAGCCACATCCCCAGCCCTATTTTGTGTTTTATGTAGAGACAGGGTCTCACTGAGTTGCTTAGTGCCTCTAAGTTGCTTTTCTACATGTAGCTTTTGACATTTTTTAAAATCCTGTTGGCAGCTCTTTACATTTCAATGTGAGCTTCAGTGAGCACAGTTAAAAACCTTTTAATAATTTATTTTCCAGGTTGGCAGTCAGGCCTGGTTTGGATCAGGTTTTCCATAACAAAGTTAACTATTAAAACAGGCAGAAATATAAGGAAGGTGAGACACAAGAATTTTGGTGAATCTCCCTAGGACAAACAGTTAAAAAAAAGTTTAGAAACAAACTGAGGTAGAGATTAACACAATCAAACAAAAGGTACAAACAACAAACAGGACAAAGCAAAAACACAAAACAGACACCCTCTCCTCCACATAACCCTAGCCCCCAGATCTTCATCACAGTCCACTTATTTACCAGAGCTTACAGGACCTTGACCAAGATCTCATCAGGCTCATAGTCACTTGATACACAAGTGCTTGATACACTTAGAATCAAGCACTTGATACACTTAGAAAGATTTGCTGTCAAGCACTTGATGTACCTCCAGAGGAGAGCTCCAATACACTTCAAAAAGGTTTACAATCTGGCACTCAGAACCCGTAAGAAATTACAATCAAGTCAAACAGAGAATAAATGAGGCACCTCCCCACACATGCAGTTCAGTCCTCCTTCAAAGCCTCTGGATTTACAGATGTAAGCCATATCAGACTGAAATTACAGGCAAGGGCCACACCAGAATCTGGAATTACAGGCATGGATGTAATTCCAAGATGCTCTTTCATGGGTGAACTCAAATAGCTCACCACAACAGGTTCAGACCCTTGCAAAGCAGAGCTCCCACAACTAGAGAGGATCCAAGATTCCTATGCACCCCCAAAACCATAGTCTTGATTCTGGTGATCATCTTGCTGGGCCTTCCAAATGTTCTTGTGAGATTGCAATAAATTACTGAGCTGATCTTAAAGCAAAGAAGGTGGACCACCAGTTGGTGGTCCAGATTCACCAGCTGGTGAGCCAAGTGGCAAGCTGCAAGTCTATAACCTTTGGCCCCCTCCTGGGGTTTAATTACCACTTTTATATCATAAGTAAAGCATGTTGGAACATTCATTACAAGTAGCTGTTGCTATAATTCAACACCATAAGCAAAAATCATGAGATATAAAATCATAAGCAGAAAGAGAAGTGGATCAAAATGACCCTAGTGGGGTACAAGTTAAGAAATGGTTACTAATGTCTAGACAATCATTCTCTGACAGGATCCATTGTCCAAGAAAACTGGGAACCAAAAAGAAAATAATTTTATATTGTATAAGAATTTTCATTTTGTGTTGCCAAACATGCTCTGCTAAGCCACTGTTGATGGACAGAGAGGCAGGTGTTCCCATGGGAGGAGCTTTTCTTACATGACATGGTGTCTCAGGGTAAAATGGAGTCTGCTTTATTATTGCCCATAACAGTGCTGCATACACATCTTTTTTTTTCTGCAGCAGAGACCTTGGGGACTTGCACTTCTTATGGAGAAAGGCAGCCAGACCTACACTGGACTTCCAGAAAATAAGGAATATTCATATATTAGGTCATTGAGGCCTAGAGTTTTGTCAGGTAGGGCAACTACTAATTATTGTGTCAATGAACACATGTAAGTTCACTTCAGCTGAGAATCTCTGTTGACTTGATGCCAAATCAATCATCACACTTTGTTGGCCAAGGTGCATGCTGGCCCAGGGGCCACTGTTAGGCTTTGCAGTTGTTGAAACTATCAGGGAAATTGTGCTTATAGACACTCTTCAAAGAACTGGTCCCCAAGGTAGTAGAAGGAGCATTTCTGCAAATATATAAACGAAGTCTTAAAACAGTAATTTCAGCAACCCTTTAAATGAGAGTTTTTCTCCCTCATTACTTGCTTTGCTTGTTTGCATATATATTCCAGGCATACACATCTCTGCTTGCCCTCATTCAGAGCTCACACAAGCAGGGTTTCCTTAGAGATGTATATGAGTTACCCATCCATGCCGTCAAAACACTTCTGCAATAGAAGAAAGCAGGGAAGCCCTTGGCTGCTTATCACTGACAATCTGCAAATCTTATTATGTGGGATAAAGACCACTCCTGCCCAGAAAAGTGGAGATGCCTGCTATCTAATGTACTGGTTACAAAGTGTTGTGACCCTAGGAAACCACACTGTAACAGGAATGCTGATGGCAGTACTCTAAAAATATATATAAAGTTTTGTCTATGGCTTCAAGCTTACCTTAGATTTGCCCTGGAACAATAACAAAGAATGCATCAGGTGACTGTGTCAGGGCTGGAGTCTCCTTTAAGGTAACTGATATGATCTGTAGAAAGAATTAGTAAGTTGCAGCTTGACCATGTAACCTTTTATACAAGGATTACTTACTCCTTTCTGAGTGGTGTTGAAGTCATTTGTTTAGAGTTAATAGGCTAAAAATGAAACTGAACCCTGGGAGAATTGAGGAAATAAAACTTTTGACAGCACATTAGTCTCAAAAACAGAAATGCTCAAGTTGGAAAGTACTTGGGATAGTTTTCTGCTTATTGTAAAACTTTGATATTTTAGAATACATTTAGACCTGAAGTGTCATTAACTTTTCACAAGTTATCAAAATGTGCCTGATGAGAGAGAATCAACTCTTTTGTCAAAATGAGCCTTTCCCCCATTCTGTCTGAGAATTTGCTAAAGCTCATAATTGTTACTTAAAGAAAACCAGTTCTAAAGATGCCTTGGTGCCACAAAACAGACACTTGGAGGAGCATCCTGAGATTATTTATGACATTGTGATAGTGTAGCAGTGTGTTTGTGTAGGTGTAACAGTGGTCTTTTCATCTTCTGATTTTCGCCCTCATGCTCTGAGGCTTATAAATGTTTTTTTTTTTTTTCCTCTCTTCTCTCCTCTCCCCCTCCCTAACAAGATTAGGACGACAATGTTATCCTTTCTTCCCCTAGTTAATTGCTTTTGAACACAACCACTACAGGAAGGAGATGCCCTTCTGAGGATCCAGGAGATGAATATCTTCCAAATTAACAAGTGAACCCTAACAAGCCATCAGGGCCCCTGGAACCCCTTAAAAGAGCATAAATTGAATGTAGTCTTGAAGTCCCTTTAAAACCCCCCTGTCCCTCATGACCAACGAATAACACCATTTTGGGGACAGGAGTCCCCTGTATTTCTCCTTTGCTAACAAAGAAATAAACTTTCTTTTTCTTTTTCTCAAAGCCATGTCCTTATTGGATTGGCATCCGGGACAAGGACTGAGTTTTTGGTTACAAATTTTGACGCTCAGCATGGGGCCTAAGAGCAGTGGACCCCCCCCCTCCAATTTTTTACTGGGCAGGCCTACCTGCCTAGTTCACAGGACAATTTTGCTTCCATGCTGAAAAGATAAGTTGGCTGGTGAGCTTGTCCAGAGCCTGCCACTGAAGAATTGAGAAACCGAGTGAATTTTGCCTGGGGATGAACCAGAGGAGCTATTCTTGTGAGTAAGGGAGGGACTGAGGATCTTCCAGCAGCTGCCAAAGCTTTTTTTTTTGGCTTTGGGGAACTCCCATTTTTCTTTAACTGAATAGTAAGGATTTGTTCCACCTTGTTCTACTTTGAGAAAAAGGAAACTAAACTCAGTAAGGTTGCAACACCCTTGGCCATCTGGTAAGTCCCCCTGCGTGCACACCAAGACCATTTGACTCCACACATCTGGTTACCCCAGTGGGAACATCTGGTACCCCTTTGTGGGGACATCTGTGGTGCCACTGGTGTAGGAGTCATGGTTAAGCAGGACAGGAGAATCTTGGGATTTTATTCCCCTCTGTTCTGTTTTAGATTCTCATCTGTTTGTCAGCTTTGGGTTTGGGAATTTCCCTCTGGTTATCTGTGTGTGTGTGTGTGTGTGTGTGTGTGTGTGTGTGTGTGTTTGTGCCTTTTACTGAGACATGGGCAATACTGTGTCCACTTTTGCTGATGGCCCCTTGGGAAAAATCTTGGCTAAATATAGTTATAAGCCCATGACTAAGTAAAAGATGGTGTTTTATTGTAACACAGTCTGGCTGATATATGTGCTGAAAAGAGAAGAAAGGTGGTCACTATTTGGTACTCAGAATTTTCATATAATCCTGCAGTTGGAGTTGTTCTGCCAGAGGCCAGGAAAGTGGAAGGAAGTCCCATATGTGCAGGCTTTTATGCACCTACATAATGAGGAGTCTAAACAACCAGGGATTAAGTTGATAGTGCAGAGAAAGGCACGGCCTCCAGTGCAGAAGGATAGCAGAGAGTCAATAAAGGAAGTTGAGGAAGGTTTGATAAATCTAAATATAATGAACACTTTTGATTCTTTTGGGGGGGGGTATTGAAGATTGAACTCAGGGGCACTCGACCACTGAGCCACATCCCCAGCCCTATTTTGTGTTTTATGTAGAGACAGGGTCTCATTGAGTTGCTTAGCGCCTCACTGTTGCTGAGGCTGGCTTTGAACTCATGATTCTCCTGTCTCAGCCTCCCAAAGTGCTAGGATTACAGGCGTGAGCCACCGTGCCCGGCTAACACTTTTGATTCTAATTCTCACCCGGTGATTGCCTGGCTGGCTGGTCTGGCACGCCCTCTGGCCCCTACTAATGGTCTCAGCCCCATAGAGGGTCTTTCATTGAAGGAGGAGGAGGAGGAGAATAGCCTCCCATTAGGAGTATTGCAGGGCTGTAACTTGGGGTCAGGGATGGCCTCCCCTTCTAAACTCCATCAGGGAACTTCTTTTGGCAGGGAAGCGCCCATTGCTGGGGCAGGAAAATTTTCACGAAGACAATACTCCATTGGCATAAATGCACAGGGACAACTGGCAGGATATTACTGGGCATATAGTCCCTTCTCAACCTCTGACCTAATGATTTGGAAAAATCCGAACCCAACTGATTGGGAAGATTCACAGAAAATGACTGAGTTGTTTACCACTATTTTTGCCACGCACCACTCCACCTGGGCAGATACACAGACCCTGCTTAACATACTACTCACGGCTGATAAGCGCCAACTAGTGATGGATAAAACAAGGGAAGAAGCTCAAAGGCTTCATGATGAGGACCCAAATCAGACTCCTGAGCCCACAAAAGCCATTCCTGTTAGGGAACCCAATTGGGTCCCAAATGTGGCAGCAGACAGTGCAATGATTAATGATTACAGGAAATTTCTTTGGCAGCACTCAGGAGGGGAGTACCCAAACAAAAAAGCTTAAATAAGATCCAGGAGTTAAAACAAAAGATCAATGAGGACCCCTCTGAATTTCTAGAGTGAATTTACCAGGCATACAGGAAATATACAGATGCAGACCCCAAAGCCCCTGAAAACCTCCATATGGTTAATATGACTTTCATAAGGCAAAGTGCCCCAGACATAAGGAAAAAACTTAAGTGAGTGGAAGGGGCAATTGGCATGAACCCCTCACAGCTGATTGATATTGCCTTTAAGGTTTACAGTTCCCAGGAGGAGCAGAGATAAAAGTCAGCACGTGTTTTATTGGCAGCCCCTGCAAAGGGAGCATTAAGAAAATCAAAAGGAAAGGGAACAAATGGGCACCTTCTGTTGCAGCAGAATCAGTGTACCTACTGTAAGGAGGAAGGACATTGGAAACAACATTGTCCAAGGAAGCAAAGGTCCCCAGGACCAGATTGCTCCTGTGAAAAACAAATGGTCTCCTGAATCCAAGGCTCAGATGACAAGTGACAGGTCCCAGGGCTCCAGGCCTTGTTGGAGGTCTCTCTACCAATAGCCTCAGGGGAGCCCTGGGTAAAAGTGACAGTGGGGACCCAACCGATGAACTTCCTAGTGAACACTGGTGCCAGATATTCTGTTTTAAATTCTAGACTGACTTCCCTAAGCAATAACACCTGACAACAGTTGGAGTGACATGCCAAGCTCAGCATCATCAACTGCTCCAACCCCTGGGATGCAAATTGGGAGAAAAAAATTAAGGCATAGATTTTGTATATGCCAGACCTTCCAATCCCTCTCCTGGGATGAGATTTGTTACGGAAATTAAATGCACAAACAACATTGTCACCTAAAAAGCAACAGCTTCACTTGAAAGTGCCTCCTGAAAAGGCACTCCAATTCCAGTTTTGATTGCTAACCAGGAGGAAGAAACTGAGCTCATTCCAGCAGTGGTCTATGAAACAGTGAGTAAAGCTGTATGGGATGATGGGACCCCAGGGCGAGCAATCAGTTTTACCCCCATCAAGATATTGCTTAAGGAGGATGTAACTTGCCTCAAGAAAAAGCAATACTCACTCAGGAGAGAAGCATCAATGGGCATCCAGCCTCTTTTTGACAAATTCTTAAACATGGATTGATTTGGCCTTGCCAGTCTCCCTACAATACAACTATTCTACCTGTTAAAAAGCCTCAGACCAATGAATGTCAATCATGCAAGACTTGAGAGCCATAAACAATATTGTTCAAGATATCCACCCCACACTCTATCTATATTCAAGATATCCCTTACACTCTATTGACAACAATGCCAGGTAACTATGGCCAGTTCACAGTGCTAGATTTGAAAGTTGCATTCTTTTGCATGTCCCTGGAAAGGAAGTCCCAGTTGCTATTTACTTTTGAGTGGCAAGATCCAAATACCAAAGTAACTACCCAGTACTGTTGAACTGTCCTTCCTCAGGGTTTTAAAAACTCTCTCACTTTGTTTAATGAGAGCCTAGCTGAATCAAGGGACCTTTTCACAATATGTGGATGACTTGCTTATAACTAACCTGGACTATGGACACTGTCATTTAAGTACCATTTAGCCTCATGTGGATATAAGATGTCCACTAAAAAGGCTCACATTTGAAAACAGCAGGTCACTTACTGGGAATTCCAAATTATTCAAAGGACCCGGAGTTGGATGTCAGATCAGAACCAATCTGGGACCTCTTCACACATGGGAGCAGCTTCATGGACAGTGGCCAGCGAGTAGCTGCATGTGCTGGAGTCAGGGAACAACAGGTACTGGAAGTGGAGGCTTTGTCACCAGGAACATCAGCCCAGAAAGCTGAACTAATTGCCCTAACAAGAGCTCTCAGGCTGTCAAAAGGAAAGAAGGTAAACACTTGCACTGACTCAAAACATGCTTTCATGGTAGCACATGCACATGGAGCTATCTGGAAAGAAAGAGGGTTCCTCGCTGCTGAAAACAAGGTCATTAAGCATGTCCTTGAAATACTGCCATTAATACAAGCAGTGGCAGAACCAAAGCAGGTGGACATCATGCATTTCCTCAGTTGTCAGAAGATAGATAGTTGTGTGGCCAGAGGAAATTAAGCTGCTGATAGGGCAGCCAGAAGGGCTGCAAGGTAAAAATCATTTATTGAGGCTTTGATCCCTCAGCTTGAACTGGACCAAAGAAAACATTTTTGTACTGAAAAGGTGAAAAACTGGCCAAGGAATGGGGTATTGACTCATGGGATAATATGCCAGGTGGAGACAAATTTCCTATGGACTCACTCTCCTGCCTGAAAGACTAGTCTGGCCCCTAGTAAAACATCTGCATGAGAGTACACACTGTGGGAGGGATGCTTTGGTAAATTTTGTCAAGCTCCATTTGCAAGAACCATGTCTCCAGAAAACCATCAGCCGGTGAGTCAAAACTGTGTCTTATATGCCAGAAACAATCCAAAGACTGAAAAGCAACCTTCTATAAGAGGAACACAACATGTAGAAATACAGCCTTTTGATGACTGGCTAATAGATTTTACTCAAATGCTATGAGCCACAGGAAACTTAAGATATTTGCTTGTATTGGAGGATACTTTCTCCAGATGGATAGAGGCCTATCCTGCCAGAACAGAAAAAGCCTCAGAAATAACTAGAGTTCTCTTGAAGGAATTGATCCCAAGATATGGGCTCCCCTCTTCTATTCAAAGTGACAAAGGACCATCTTTTATTACAAAGGTTACCCAACAGGTGAGCTAAGCATTGGAAACTGCATGCATCTTGGACACACCAGTCTACAGAAAAACAGAAAAAATGAACCACAGCTCTAAAAGAGCTCTAAAAAGAACATAGCTAAACTATGCCAGGAAACCCACCTGCAGTGAGATAAAGTGTTGCCAACTGCTCCCTCTGAATATGGGTGGCCCCCAGAAGTGGGCTCAAATTAAGCCCCTATGAAATAGTGTATGGGAGATCCTTCCAAGCACCCCAGGGGAGAAAGAAAGATAGAGCCATAGCAGGAGAAACCAGAGTAAAGCTGTATGTACAACAGACCAGTGAAATATTAATCACCGTGCATGAGTATGCTTCTTCCAGGTCCCCTCCAAATTTGGAATCACCGCTCCATCTCTTCCAGTTTGGGGATCAAGTGCTACTCAAGACTTGGAAAGAGCAAGGACTAGAACAACAATTGGGAGAAAAAAGGGCAGGACCTTACGGCATGCTTCTGACAACTCACACATCTCTGAAGCTCACCGGAATCAAACCCTGGGTCCACCAAACCAGAGAGAAGAGCCCAAGAGGCTTACTGGAACCTCCCCTACATGGACATCACAGCCCTTAGGGGACTTAAAACACCTGTTCGGTGTTTTAAGAGATTTTATATTCTTATTAGCTCTGTTTTCCCCTATTTTCCTCTCTAGGCTGGGAAGACAACAGATTGGTCAGAATAGCACAGACCTTGGCCACCCCTATCATAATTGTAACATATAAGTTTTCTTACTAGTCAACAATATTTTTACATAGATGTTAGCAGAACTTCTGCAGAGAGCTCATTGTGGTTTGAAGCTTTTCTTTTTTGTAAATGCAAAGTTTGCAAATAAATGGTGTCATAGACTCTGCCTCAAGAAAATTTGCTGTGCAAAAGAGAGCTTTTTGCCATTCAAAAGTCACTATTTCTGTTTTCTTGGTTTAAAAAATTGTAAAAATCTGTCTGACATAAAATATGGGGTGTACAGCAAGTGTTATGTACTTATCCATTGTTATGTAACCACTCCACTGAGTATAAATGTGAAAGAATTTCCAGACCTGTAGTTCAGAGATTTTTAGGCATTAGTCCCTCTGGATCACTTTTTGAAAATTCTTGGTGTCCAGCCCCATTAGTTCTACATCAATAGTATAAAATGTTTCTTAAGATATGAACTGTGAGAAATAGTCTAAAGCAAATATGGAAAGTTCTTCAAAGCACAACACCAAATTGACATTCCAAAGAACATGCAATTAAGGAAAAAATCAGAACATATTAATGTTTCAGATTAAAGAAGGTGTCTGACCAAAATGTTGCTGTTTCTAACAAGATTTTAACCCTTAAATTATATTTTGCAAGAGTTGCACAGCTTTGACAACTATTACTTAGTTTTAACATCTACCACATTAGCATTTTGTCACGTGGTTAATTTAAATTGCAAAAAAGAAACTTTCCTATTCTTGCCAAATGATATCCTCACAAATGTAATTGTTTAAAATAATAGAAATTTATTCTTTTACAGTTATAAATATTTTAAGTATCTTGACAATGAATAAGGTCACACTGTTAGCAGAGCCACAACTCCTTCTGGAGACTGTAGAAAAGAATCATTTTAGCTCCTACTGACTACTGACTGGCATTGCTCACCTTGGGATTATAAAAGCTTCTTTTTCTTTGTTTTGATATAGCCCTTAGAATTAAGATGATAGAAAAGTCACATTGCATGCAACACGGTTTTACACCAACAGCTACCTACAAACATCAAATAGTCTAGGTTACATGAGATGGCCAATCTCATAATGAGTGGTTCAATCTACTACGTATAAATTTTCAGATTTCTCCAGCACTAATTGTTTAAAAGGCTATGTATTCTCCAATATATGTTTATGGTGTCTTTGTCTAGTATTCTGTTCCATTAGTCTTGATGTCTGTTTTGATGCCAATGCTATGCTGCTTTTGTTACTATAGCTCTGTAGTATAATTAAAATCTGGTATTGCGATGCCTCCTGCATCACTTTTCTCATGAAGGATGAGTTTGGCTAGTCTAGGTCTCTTAGTTTTCCAAATAAATTTCATGACTTCTGTTTCTAACATTCAAAAGAATATCATTTGAATGTTAATAGGAATTGCATTAAATCTGTATAGCACTTTATTATGGCCATTTTGATAATGCTAATTCTGCCTATCCTAGAACATGGGAGGTCCTTCCATTTTCTAAGGTTTTCCTCAATTTCTTTCTGTTGCAGACGGAATGAATATAAAGACAGCTGCTTTATTCTTAATGATCTTCTTCTCTTCTTCAAGCCCTTTTATATTCTTTTTAATGGTACAAAGCCAAGAGGAATAATAACAATGTACATGCATAAAGCTCACTGTTAAAAGTGCAAGGTCTTCCCATACAGAGCTGGAGAAAACTGGCAAGAAGCCGGCCCGCTGGCAAGGAGCCAAGGTCAGAAGAGGAGAAATCTGGCTGTCATATCAATTGGCAAAAAGCCAGGGCTAAGGGGCGTGAAGTCTCCGGGCACATCAGTTGTCAAGGGGCTGGGGCCAAGTCTTAGTGTTCCAAGACCAGAGAGAGCAGGGTGTTCCCACCTGCTCAGCCTTGCAGCTCTCCCTATAACCACACTTATGTGACCAGGTCTCCTACATCTTTCTTTAGTGTTCTGTTGTTTTTATTATAGAGGTCTTTCACCTCTTTTGTTAGGTTGATTCCTAAGTTTTTTAAAGGCTATTATGAAAGGGATAGTTTTCCTAATTTTTCTTTCAGCTGATTTGTCATTGGTGTATAGAGTTTAATTGATTTATGGGTATTAATATTGTCTCCTGCCACTGTGCTGAAATCATTTATTAGTTCAAGAATGTGAACCGAGAGCCTACAAAATGGGAGAAAATCTGCCACATGCACCTCAGATAGAACACTAATCTCCAGGATATACAAAGAATTTAAAAAAACATAAATAAATAAAAATAAAATTTAAGGGAAAGAGATACATTGAAAACAGATAACTCCAACTGGTATCAGGGACTATTTTCCTGGTCACCATGGCTCACTATCCTCATATCTGCTATTTCAGGCCCCCTTATACTTTTGCTTTTGGGATATCTAAGAGGCCCCTGCATTATTAACTGTCTGGTTAACTATATAAAACAAAGAACTAGTGCTGTTAAACTCATGGTACTCCAGTCCCACTCTAACCCCCTCCCTATAGTTGATGATGAGTCACAGGTTTGACTCCATTCACTAGAAAAGGGGGGAATGTAAAATTCAAACTCAAAATGGAGTCACTCTGGCTCAGGCCTGCATGTATCTGCTAGCCTGCTTTTTGTGCTGCTGTGATGAATGCTTTGCTATGCTTTCTTCTCATGGATGGGGCCAAATCACAGGCTGCCAGACCCCCTGGCCAGTTACCTAATGTTCCAGGAACTGAAAGGAGACATAGGAG
>PVHX01024682.1:0-23583 GCA_004024805.1 Geosciurus inauris | reverse complement strand
CTACTCACAAATATTTTTATCTTTCCTATTAACCTGTGCAGTTGGTTTTAGGATTTATTAAGTTCTTGTTTTTCTAGAATCTTGATAAGATAGCATCCTGTTGGCCTGTCTTTAGATTGGCATATCATTGTGCACCTTCTCTTGAAGAGGTAGAAAATCTACAGGAACTGCCAAAGTTAGTGGTGTGTTCAGCAGATAAGAGGTGGTGATAAAACTGACACTAGAAGTCAGTTGTAGTAGATTCTCAGCATCAACTATTCCTTGGAATGTTAAAAAAGCTATGGACATCAGGTATCTTTCCAAAGGTAACACTGAATCTAGAATTTACACTGCAATCTGTTCTTGCCTCACATGAAGCTCCCTTAAAAAGTATTCCATGGTGAAATACTTTTGGGAACTGTGCCTGCCATTCTGTCTCTTGGAATTTCATCATGTGTTTTTCTATTAAATGATCTGCCAAGCTCTATAGTAAAATAACCTGTTAAACTTTGTTTAACCTTCTTTCTTCTGAACTAATTTGATCTAAGAATCTTTTTTGTGTATATTAACAATTATAATTCCACAGAGCTAGAATTCTATGGAAACACTTTGAAAAAGGCAAGCTTGGGTTCTTTGTCTGGTGCTTTTCAAGCTACACCTAGGGCTGAAGGTCAATATTTCTCCTTACTCTAACCAACTTCTCCCTGAAGACTTTTATGCAGATCAATGTAGGTGCTAGTGTGGTATCCAGACTCGACTTTGGATTTTGGCTTCCAAGGAAATTTACTGGACTTCTTTTCATGAATCACAATTGTAGAATAATAATGTCTAGATCAGATTCTGTGAGTGCTTAAAGGAAAGTAAAAGAAATATCCTTTGCCTTTAAAAAATTACCTAGTTGTGCAGGCAAGGAGGAAAAAATGAAAGTGAAGAGTAATACCAACTGACTTTGTTGGCATTATTATTGGAATTTAGAAGAACAAGGAGCTATAATGATGACAGGGGTAGGTTAAATCCTTTAGGATATGAATTTGGAGCTGGAAATTGAGACACTTAGTTGGAAGGACTAGATAGGCGGTACCAAGAAAGTTATTCCAGATTCAGCCCATGAATAAATTCAGGCTTAAGTCATAAATGATGACTCAATTAAATTTAGGTTTACTTTTATGTAAGTTACTATTTAGTCACAAAGTAAGGGAGTATAAAGGAGGTACCTGAGATAAGATTTCATATTAGTGCTTCTCAGAGACTGCCCTTCAGCTCTCCCAGCATTTATTCCAAAAGATGAGAGCTCCCCTAGGCTGGAGGAGTTCAGAGTTCAGGCTAGCTGTCTTTTATTTTGTTCAACTCTAGAAAGACCTTACCAGTGCATGAGAGTTTCGTCCTTACCATGAAGGGACTCTCTAGTAGACCACAGTTACAAGAGATTTCAGGTTCTATTTCTGATAGCATCACTAGGTGAGGAGCAGGTTGGGCCATAGCCTCTCACAGAGTAGGTGCACCATATTAGAAATGATTGTGAAGAGTTGATACAAGCCGGGTATGGTGGCACACACCTGTAATCCCAGTGGCTGGGGAGCCTGAGGCAGGAGGATTGAGAGTTCAAAGCCAGTCTCAGCAAAAGTGAGGTGCTTTGCAACTCAGTGAGACCTTGTCTCTAAATAATAAAAAAAAAAAAAAATACAAAAATAGGGCTGGGTGAGTGCCCCTGAATTCAATCCCTGGTCAAAAACAAAAACAAAAACAAAACGAAACAACTGAAAAAAAATTCACATGAGTTGATACAATTAAGAAACAAGAAAGCATGGGTAAGGTCAAGTTCTCCTTATACTTTTTGGCACTTGCATTGAACATCATGTGCATGTGTGTATGTTTGTTAAGCTCTTTATCTAAAACCTAAGTGAACATTACCTCCCCATGGGCTTGATGGGAGGAAAGGGAAGGGATGACTTAAGCTGTCCCAAACCATCACACCCATTTCAGTTTCCCAGGTTATTTTGCCAGCAGAAGACTGCTGGAGAAAATAAACTGTTCCCATTAAACCTTCATAATTTAAGAAGGGATTTTGTATATTATCAAAGCCTTCATCAGTGGTTTTTTTTTTTAATGGTAGATGAGGTTATCCTTTTGCATGTTTTATAAAGTAATGTTATCTAGTTTGCATTAAATATGTATCATGTGTGTTCTGTTATTTCACACCAACAAACTTGATGGTACCAGCAATTTTGCCTTCTCTCCCTCAGGTCCCATCCTATGTTCCTCCCAAATGGTACACAGCTTCCCCTGGGTTCTGGAGAAAATTGGGTAGCTCCAGGATCAAAATGATGTGCTTCCCCAAGTCTCATTTTTAAGGAGGCTTTATCAGGTTTAATTAGACAGCTGCCATCTCTCGTGGCTTGCAGTGTATATTTAAGGAGAGAAACATGAGTTGTCCTCTGTGAAATGAAAAACAATGTCATCAAAGCTGTCTCTCTAATGCTAGGCTGGCTCTTTACCCACAGTCTAGAATCGCGTTCCAACTCCTTCCAGGACCCAGAGGAGAGTTTCTAAACAAAGATGTGCTAACTGCCTTAGCTTTGATAGTGGTGTTTTCATAGGGAAATGCCTAAAATGGGCTGAAAACTTCAGGAAGGAAATATTTGGGCACAAAGAGAGCAGACTGGTTTGCTCTGGCGTATGAGAGAAGCTTGACCCAAGAAAGGTAATGCTAAATATATTTCCCCCTCTAGGTTCAGTTCTGATCTTGAGTGCTCTCTGGCATGTATTAGGTCCCTGAGGTAAGTAGACAGACTGCACAGGAAGGGCAAGAAATGACAGAGTGGGAAGGATGGATTGAAGAACTCTAAGTGAACTCAAAGTCCCCATACAGCAAAGTGTCCTGGAGGGTGTTGCCTCGCCCTCCTCCCTTACAATGACTCATTTTCCTTTATACATTTCTTTTCTGTTCATAGCTTTTCTTGATGACTGTTTTCCTGTTTCGTTTCCCTGGATCCCAATGCTGAGCTGTGGGTCACCCATCGGAGGACCTTCAGGTATCTCCCTCATCCCAGCACTGGCATCTGATAGAGATGGCGCCATCGACACTTTGCTTTAAATTATTTTGTTTGTTTGCATATGATTCCATGTCATTTTTATTTGTAAAACAATCCTCAGCAAAATGAATTCCTATTGGGTATTTCAGTTAGTTTCTATTCTTCCAGACATATAAGGAGGCGTGGGAAAAGCTTCCAGGAATCTCTAATCTCCCCTGAAGAATGGCTTGGCGATGCCTGAATCCCTCTAGTGTCCCCATGAAGCTGAACAAATCTCTAGCCAATATTTTAGAAATTAGCTGCAAATTAGCTTTTCTTCCCTAGGTCTTTCATCATTTCACTCAGCCTTGGCTTCCCTCCTCACCAATTTGCTTGATATACTGTGCATTCACGGAGCCAGGAAGTGCCAATTAGAAGGTTTGTGACTACATTCCAGGTTTTGATGTTACCCACAATTTAGGCATTCTAGTGGTGAAAGGAGATGGAAGCCCAGGATGCATCTGGCTTAATATTAATTGGAAATAAACAGGTAGAAAAGGCAGAGTCACTAAGAAATGTATGGATAGTGATTTTGTTGCTTCCCATGTGCTTTACCATCACTGTGGTGAATGTTCTACATATTTTATCATCAACATCAGATGAATACATTAACAGATCATTTTGTCAAACTGTTTTCATCTCATATACCTGGAGTCAGAAATCAGCTGTTTGAGGAACAGGAATGATATGATCATCATTGGATGTTAGGAAGATAAAATGAGATGAAGTGCAGAAACAGAACAGGGCAGTGGTAGGCTCCAAGATGTGCTCACTAATAGTGAATTTTCTTCATAGTCCTCGCTGGCTAATTATACAGTGTGATAATAATATGTGATTTGTCATTGGAGACTGAAGGTTATTGATAATTTCTGATATTCATTTGGCAAATATTTATTGAGCACCTTCAATTAAACTAATTTTTATGGGTACTATTAAAACAAAAAATTATCTACAAGAAATTTATAAGCAACTAGACTAAGACATGGAGAAGCATTAGATATTTCCTGAAATAAAAGAACACAGGTAAAGAAGGAGGTACTGAAAAGTCATTTTTTAAAAACAGGTTTGATTTTTTAACAAAATTTTCCTCACCATGTTCTCTTTTTCTCTAAATTTTCTCTTTCTCTCTCTGTGTGTGCATGCATATACATAAGTGTGTACACAGAGAGTTTGTAAATGAAGTGAAAAACCAAATGTATAGTGCTGAGATATTTGAGGAAACTATATTTGATGGTTTTGTTGCTTTGGAGGAAAAGGAGCCTTCTGGTCCTCTGTGGGAATTGCTTGGTCTTTTCTGAGGAGTGATTCATGTTCTCATATATCTGGGGGTCAACTGCTGACAAAGATAGTTGCTAAATTCAGTTCTGTATCCCACAATACTCCCCTCAAATCTTCTTGGTATTGTGGACACTTGACTCACTGGGTCAATTTTTACCTCTGTGGCAGGGTAACCTGGTATCCTTCTGGCAGACCAAGTCACATGCTTAGAGTCTTCCTTTCAGCATCAGTGCCACATGGGAAGATGGTAGAACCTTGTCAACACAAAACATCCCTTTCTACTCCTGGCCATACTTCTCCAACCTCCAACTGTTTTAGACTTGTTCCATTTGGGCATAGGACTGCCTTCTATGGAAGTGTTATAATTTGGATTGCAAATGTTCCCCAAAAGGTTCATGTGTTGAAAACAGTTCCAGACTAGCACTATTGGGAGATGGTGGAAACTTTAAGAGGTGAGGCCAATGGGAGCTCTTTAGGTCATTGCTGGCATGCAGTCAAAAGACATAAGTGGGACCTCAGCCCCTTCTCTTTCAGTCTTTTGATTTCTAGGCATGAGTTGGGGGGTTTTGTTCTCCCATGTGTTCCTGTTATGATATAGCTGCCACAATCCCAAAACAATGGAGCCAATTGGTCAGCAGCTGAAACTTCTAAACCTGTGAGCCCCATTAAACCTTTTATCTTTATAAGTTATCTCTGGTATTTATTATAGTGATGGAAAACTGACTAACACAGGAAGTTACCTCCTTGAGTTTCAGATAAGAAGCCAGTTAATTGTTCTCTTGAAATCCCTATCAACTATCCAGTATTCTCTTCCCTTCTCTTGGGCTCTGAGTCCCTTTGGCAAGGAGTTGAGGACTTACATCTAATCAACTCCTTTCTTTCTTCTTTCCACAAAATAGCAAATTGGAAGAGTTGATTTTCTTTACTCTGTATGTGACTTTTCATACTATAGGGCTTAAAGAAACCTTCTGAACTAGCTGCCTTGATGGAGGAGTATTCTCTCTTCACTATCCAAGAAACTTGATGATCTGAGATTTCCAGATAGTTATTTAGGATCCATAACATAACTCATGACAAAGGACTCTAGGTAATATAAATGTTATGAAAAATATCATGTGACTTGCATAAGCAATAATAATACAAAGGAATATGTTATAAGTTCACCTAAGTGATGGAAAGAAGTAGATTTCAGATGAGGTGAAGATCATTTCTGACATGAATTATCCTCAGATTTTCTTAAATAAGCATAATCTTATTCTGAATGATAGTAAGAAATTAAGTTGGAGGAATGAATGATTTAATTTAATGAAAATTATTTGATTTGCAGTACAAAAAGAGGCAATTATGTAGCTGAATAGCTTTAAAAACATTTTTCCTTGCTTCAGATGTGATGGTTAAATGTATAACATGCTTTTCCAAAAGAAAAAAAATTGGGAGGATAGCATATAAAAAATAAAAAAATGAAATTAAAAACAAGATAAATATGTTCTTGTGTCAAAAGTGAAGCCAAAATACTAAGTGCTAAACAAGACTAATATGAACCTGAGAGTATCTGGTTCATGGTCACAGCAGAGGCCATTGGGAACTGTCCTCTTGTAGAAGAATGGCTCCTAAGGCAGCAAGACCTAAGTGTTCCACATAAGACTGAGGATCCTTGGTGTGGCTGGGAGGGGGACAAGGGATTCAGTCATCTATCCATGAACTACTGCTAAGAGGACCATAGGGAGAATTGTTCCTAGAGAAGAGGAGACTGCCTACAGAGTAGACCATGAACTTGGCTCTAAGACAAGCCAACCATCAGCCTCCTGTACTCCATCTGCACCATCTTCAACACAAACAGAACAGGACACTGATCTTTCTCATTTATAGCCCTTTTAACATCCACAATTCCATCAACAGGGTCATTTCTATTTCTATTAACTAAATTTTCTGCCAGTTATGGAGATATTTCCTGCTATTCCGTAAGTTTACTAATCTTAATTTAAATTTCGAATTTGATTGTTAGGTTGCTGAAAGCTGGATAATGCAGATTCCTGGAGTTCTTCCTTATGAGGCTCCTTATTCTCAACATCTCATCTCCACAGTTTCTTTACTCATCAGCATTTAGTATGATTTGGTTTTGCTTTTATTTTAGCAATTCTAAGGGCTAAAGATGTAAGTTAGTGATAGAGCATTGCTTAGTATGCTTGAGGCCCTGGGCTTAATTTCTAAACTACAGAAAACAAGCAATACTTATTTTAGCAATTCTAATGAGTATGTAATGATAGCTCACTTTTAAATTTTATTTTGTATTTCCTTCATTATCAATGACATTAAGCTTGTAAAGTCCCTTCCATCAAAATGTTTTGCAATTCTCGATCCTTTGCATTTCCATACAAAGTATAGAATCATATTGCTAAATGCAAGAAAAGAAAAAGAAAATTGCGAGATTACTTATTGCAATTGTACTTACATAAAATCTATAGGACAATGAGGAGGAAACTGTCATCTTAATAACAATGAATATTCTCAGTAGTTCATTTTTTTTTCCTTTGGCTGTGGATTGAACCCAGAGCCTTGCACATGCTAGGCAAGCAATCTACCACTGAGCTATTTCACCAGCCCAATACTAAATATTTTCATCCGTTCCCATTGGCAGATGACTTGAGCCACCATTTCATATAAGAAAATAAATGACTGTTTAACAAGTAAATGAAGATAAGTGCAGCAGGAAGATGTAGCTACCAGGAAAATGACAATTAAAACCATAATGAAATTCTACCATACCATGAGAATGACTAAATCTAAAAGACTGAAAATATAAAGTGTAAGTGATGTTATGAAATGATATTGTGAAACATGCATTGTTAGTGGGAATGTAAGTTTAACAGTATCTCTGGATGCAACCTGGGCAATTCCTTACGGAATTAATTGTACACTGACTGAACAATTTCACTTTTGGATGTTAAACATGTACAAGATTTTTTATAGCATCCCTCATACCCCAAAATGTAAATAGTCTTATTGCCTATTAACAGAGGAATATATTTTAAAGGATTTTATATTTATGTCATAGAGTACTAATTAACAAAAGTAAATAAACTACAAATACATGAAAGAATATGAGTAAATCTCAAAAACATATGAAGGACATGTGGTGGTGAATTTTCTAGAACTGATAAAAGATACCAATTCATACAATGGAGAAGCTTGGCAAAACTAAGTCAGAATAAGAGAAGAAAGACAGTGATTAAGATCAATCTAAATTTTAAGAGGAAATTGTAGAATCAGAGAGGGTCAGACAGACAAGAGAGAGAGAGAGAGATTCTAAAACTGTGACACTATGACCCCTAGCTTCTCTCTCATCTTTAATGGAAACTAGAAAATCTTTGAATATTTCTAATTTACTGAACCTGATATTCTATATTAAGCAAGAATATATTTTAAGATAAAAACTGAAATGGCTTTTTATATGTCAGGGTTAATAAACAGTAAATTAAATAAAAAGAGCAGAGAAATAGGCAAATTTGTAGGTTTCTATAAACAAAAATTGTATAGGATGAGAATAATTTTGTCTTTGTTAAGCTAACACCAGGATAGAATTAAAATACAGATAAACATCATCAGGCAGGGAGGTTGTAAAAGGACTTAAAATGATCTAATGGTGATATAGATTCTGAGATAAGCTAAACACTTATTAATTCAAGTTTTTGTTGGCCATGTATATTGTAATTTCTAAATTAATTGAGAGAAAAGTAGAAGTATGAGAAAAATAATCCAAAAGAAGGCAATAAATAGGAGAAAAAAAAAGAAATAAATAGAAGAAATTTGAAACACAAATAGAAAGTACAAAATGGACAAATAGATTAATTTAAAATACATTAGTAGTTATAATAAGTGTACTGTTAAATTTGAAAAATAAAAATTCAACTAATTTCTATTTCTCAGTCATTTCTATAACATTAAAATTCCAAAAATTAAAATGTTGAAAATTGGAAAGGATGTGGCATGTAAATATAAAACAAAAACTGCTGATGTTATGTCAATATCAAATGAAACAATCTACATGTATTACATGTATATAACTTATAATACAACTCCTAAGTATTCTAGTGGGGTGTATATATTTCTAAAGGTTTTTTATAAACCACTTACTAAAAAGTTAAATAAAATAAATGAATTAATAAAGGGATAGGATTGCAATTTGTAGATTATAAAACAGCAAAGAAAATATAAAATGAAGAAAAATGTTAATCAGTTGAATCAAAGTGAGAAACAAAAATAAAGGAGCCAAGAAATGCAATATAATAGATAAAAAAATACAAAATTAGAGTAGAAATATATTTAGCATAAGGCATGGAATAAATGTAAATACATTTTACCTCACAGAATACCATAGATTACCCTTTAAAATAATAAAATTAAAACAGCTAAGCACTCCTTATAAAAATTCACCTAAGCAGGGCTGGGATTGTAGCTCAGCGGTAGAGCACTTGCCTCGCATGCGGGAGGCCCTGGGTTCCATCCTCAGCACCACATACAAAGCAATAAGATAAAGACATTATGTCCATCTGCAACTAAAAAAATTTAAAAAAAAATTCACCTAAGCAAAGAAACAATATATATATATTTTAAAGGAATTGAAACCCATATACTAGGCACACATTAACAAGAGAAAACTGGACAAAAAATAAAACATTAACACCTAAAACTAGGGATTTTATGATAATGTTACAAATAAGCACAAATACAAAAATCTGAATGGCTTTCAACAGTGTACCAAATACAATAACCAGGTACCCTCAAGTATATGGAGGGCTTGATTCTCTTTATAAAAATGAGATCATTGTCCTGTGAGGACCAGAGAATTCCCTGAGCCCCGCTGTAGCAGATAGTTCAAGAGTTCTGTCCTAACGGAGCACTCCAGTCTCTAAGGGTTCATCCATGGGTGCCACCTGGGGGCTGGGAAGATAAAATGGCTTGCTTCATTTCAGTTACTATTGGTTTAGTAAGGGTTTGGGGGCTCTGGTGGACGATTTTTACCACTCTTTCAAATATAGCCTTCCTGAGGACATATGAAATGTTTTCTAAACTAGTATCCAAATATAAAGTTTGAACTTATTTCTGGTTTATATCCGATCGCATAACTGTTTGCAAAACAGGCCTGCATTATGGCAATAGCTCAGGTCTGAGATATATGCATGCTTGCTTCAGATTTGTATTTGATTATTCGCTGACTGACCCTAAGCCAGTGATAACATCTTTCTGAAGATTTATCTGCACATAAAACAGGAAGATAATAATACCGTGCTTATTATAATATACTGTAGATGGTGATTTTAGAAAACAATTTGTTAAACAAACTATAAACCTGTTTTTTATACTTTTTGATCTGGTTCAGAGCATACCTTCTAAGGAAATAATTCAATAATGTACAAATGCTGTAGGCATAAATGTGGATATTATAATATCATTTGTAATAGCAAGGATTTGGGAAAGTAACCACTGACAAAAGAGCAATGTGTAATAAATTTTGATATGGTGATCATCTGTGTATCCTTTGCCCAAATATTTTGTTGTATATCTCTGACAAATAAGGCATTTTAAAGAAACATGCCATAAATATTTTATCATTACCAAATAAAATCATTTCAAAGTATCTCATAATTACCAAATATACCTGTGTATTATTCATCTCCAATTCTAACAGAAATGCCTTCTCTAATCATGATCAACATAAGTTTTACATAGTATAAGTGTTTGATAATCCCTTAAAGTCTCTTTTAATGTACCATAAGCTAAAACAGACTCTCCTTCATATTTTTTTAAAATCATTTATTTAAACATCTGGGTCATTTTTCCTATAGGATCTCCCATATTTTATTTGACTATCTGTATTCTTGTGATTTCACTTATGTTTTTCTAGGTTCTATTTTCCCTGAAAACTGGCAGATGGTTCTACACCCTTGGTCAGATTAAAGATTCTTTTTTTTTTTCACCCCCCGCCCCTGGAAGAATAAGACATAAAAAGTTGCTGTGCACTTTGTATTGTATTATATCAAAAGGAACAAAATATTTGATTCTCCTACTTTTGGAAAAGTTAACATTGATCAGTGAGTTCCTATATGGTAAATGAAATCCATTTTTTTCATGAAATTCTCCAACTTTCATTACCAGGTTAAACAGCCATTCATGACTTCTGGATTCATTGTTTCCTTAGAAAAAAACAAAATGCTTGATCAATCCCTTTTTTTGTTTGTAAGCTGTATTTTTATTCCCCAAAACCTTCTCTTATTATCTTTCTGGTTACACTGAAATACAATCCATAAAATTTAAATATAGGATATATTTCTTTATTTTTCATAAAAATGAGTTGGTACCTGGGCAAACTCCAATAATGGCTAAGGAGATTTAAAAAATATGAACCCATTTATTTCTAATTTTTCAATATTTTGATGTACTTGAAGAAATGGAAGTGATTACTAGTAGAAACAGTATTATATTGCTGCTCTCCTTTGTCTATCCTCTTTTGACATGACCTATTCTTGCTTATTTGTTTTCTGAGACAAGGTATCTTAGGCTCCTGTTGTGGCTTTCTTGCTCTAGAAAGGAATTACCTCCCTCTACCTGATCTTTTTTGTGGGAAAGAAACAAAGTGTATGTTTTCAGCAGTGTCTGAAGGAAATGTCCAGAAACAGTTGGAGACATAAGATTCTACTGTGGATTTCCATGAGAACTGGTGATAGCCTGCCTGCCCACCTCCCTCCTGCTTTACTTTTCTTCCTTTCCTTTCCTTCCCTTCTTCTGTCTTGTCTTTTTTCTTTTCTTTTTAGATATATTCCTCCCTCACCTTTCAGTCTACCTTGTTGGAAGAAAGACATTTATAAGCTTCTCATTTAAGTCCTAAGTTTTCATTTCTGTGACTATTTCAACAAAGTTGACACTGGTCCATTGAAATGCGTCGAGAACCATAATCTAGAGTTCACATCTATTATATTAATTGATGTAATTATATTGTAATTATATAATTCTTACATATAAGAATATAATTGTATTATATAATTATACATAAGTTTTTATATGTGTTCCACATCTGGGACGTTGGGACAAAATGGTTAAGGGCTTTCACCATGGATTTCATGAATGATTAGGACACAGTCATTTCAATACTTTGTAGTTTGTTTTCATTAAATGATAAAAATAAGTTGGAGGCCAAAAAATACTTTCAGCCAGAAAACCCAGCACTTGGATTCTTAGTGCCCACCATCTGCCTGACCACAGACAGAACTTAGGAACATTCTGACTCTCATCTTTCTTTCACCTACAAAATGAGAATACTAATGACTGCCAATTTAACTTTCAGAAAAGCTGTGCAGATATGACCCAGGCAGATGCAGAATACTTAGAGAAACACGGTGTTATATCCCTGTGGGGTGATGCTGTCTCATGTTCTGTTCTTCATTGTCTTTTCTGGCTTTGAACGGATGGTCTTGACCACATACTTGACTGGTTATTTCACTGTTGTACTCTATCTTCAGTCCTTGTACCTAACTACCAGAAATGTCCCGGATCTGAATGATTCCCTTCTGGGTTCTTTAACTTCCACTTAGTGTTAAGCCCTGAATCATTGGTCTTCTACTGCTAATAGTAAGCCCTGAATCATTGGTCTTCTACTGCTAATAGTACAGTATGGCAGGAAAAATTAGGTGGTAGTGATGGTATCTGTAAAATCCATCTAGGCTCTGAAGACATTTGTATGCATGCAAACATGGTGTTCAATACATACACAGGTATACCTATCACACTAAAACTAAAACAAACAAAAAATGGTTAAATGTGGCAGTGGTTGTAACATGGTTAGTAGAAAACCTTTTTCTAGGAAGTCAGAGATCCTGGATGCAGGTCTAGTTGGTATACTTGTGATGTTGAGAAACTCACTGTTCTCTATAGACCTCAAGTTGGCTATCTGTAACAATTTAAATTTGATGCTTTTAAAAGATTTCTTACACCCTTGAAATCTTTAAAACTTCAGGAAAAGAGGTAGAGAACTTTCTCTCACATTATCAATGTTGGTAAGACTCAACATGTATCATAATTGGGTCCATAAGGAATTTAGTTATATTTCTAGTATTTTTATTCTAGTTGTGATTTTTCTTAGGTTTAATTCTTCAAATATGCTTCATGACATGTTAAAATTCTTACGTAAGAACTTTTATAATTGGATCATTTAGTGATGAGGTAGACAACTATCCATTTAAGTGTTTTCTAACCCTAGTGAATGGACCTGAGGTTTCTGATGCTGTTTGGAGGCCTTAATTTCAATGAGTCATCTCAGTGGAATTTCAAATAACCTGGAATCATTGGGAGTGAGCAAGTTCTTACTTTCCATAACTAATGTAGGTTTGCTTGTGTCCTCCGTGGAGTTAGGCCATGTCATCATTTCTCCAACCTGTATCAAACAGCCTATACTGATTTGGAAAGTCGGGTTTCAAAACCAGAACATACCATGGTGGTATCCTAATGCTCATGGTAACAGATGCTTTGCAGCTTACCTAGGTGTGCCAGAACCATTCTTCATATATCTCATAGTTCTCTTGCTTTTGAGCTTATAATGAGCCCTGATTTCTGAATCATTTTATTAGATCTTGATTTCATTTGGCTGTGGACCACTGTTATTTCAATCAACTTGTACATTGTTTTAGTCTGTTGATAAAAATATCTCCCTAGATTTATAATATTTTGTTTTCCTTTGGTATAATACACTTTTTTTTTAAGTTCACTGACTAATCTTAAGGCTTTATTCAAATACATTGATGTCAAGAAAAAAAAATCTCCTCCAGCAGTATTTATTGCCGTTAGGGACATTTAGAGAGTCAAAATTATAATTGCTTTTAGTTGTATTTGTTACATAATTCTTGGGATGGCAGCTGTGATAATATTTGGGTGCAAGAACCAACCAGGGGCTTTTAATATAAAAAAATTTATATGTGCATTTTTTCACATATAAATTATTGAAAGGAGACAGAGAAAAAAATGATGATTATTATAAAATAGCCAATAACATGACAATATATAATGAAGTTACTTAGCTATCTTTCTGTTTCCTATAGGTAGTGCAGAGGCCAGCATTTGGGTCATAGCGGGAAGCTGTCATCCTTAAAAATATTTGATGCATGTTTTTCAAGTTAAGCTTCAATTGTGTGGATGTCAGTAAGGAAGGAGAAAATATTAGATAAAGTACAAAAATAAAACATTTTGAACAGCCCCAGAAGCGTAAAGGTGGGAAAAATTATGAAATCTTCACACCATCTCCAAATTCCAAACCATGTGTTTTTCTAAGACCTTGTGAAAGGAAGACCTTGGTTTGTCTCCCCTGTAAGCCATTTCCAGACAGACAAGTTCATGGAATGCCCTGAAATGAATCTTTTCGTGTATTCTAATCAGAGTGCAGTTGTATTGGAATCTGTATCTTTTTATCAAATTGGTTCTTTGATAACATATGGTAATAGGGTATGTAGAGAGATAAAATGCATAAAATGGTACAAATCTTGCAGTAGGTTTAAGGACAAACCTCTGCAGAGAAAAAAGAATTTATTTTTTTATTTTATATTGTTTATGAATTTCCAAAATGGAACATCTCCGGAGGACTAATTATCAGAAGGAATTTGTTTATAAATAAAGGTTATTTTGGAAGGACAAATGGTTTGGTATATTAAGAAATATATACAATTATTATTTAACTAACTAGAGACATGCAAAAGTGATAACAAACTTTTTTTCTCCCTTGTTCTGAAGCACAATTCTTCTGTAGAAGCTGTGATATTTTACACAGATATTTTTCATGGAAATGCTTTTAAAATTGATTTTTAAAACTTAAGTCCAACGTTCATGCATAGTAATCTCTTATGTTATTAAAAGTTTTCTAACTTTTTTTCTATTTATTACATTTAA
The DNA here is from genome assembly GCA_004024805.1 of Geosciurus inauris. Classification (NCBI taxonomy): domain Eukaryota; kingdom Metazoa; phylum Chordata; class Mammalia; order Rodentia; family Sciuridae; genus Geosciurus; species Geosciurus inauris. The sequence continues at coordinate 9,325 of PVHX01024682.1, read as the reverse complement.
CTATATTTCTATGAGGTAAGAAGACAAGAATTTTCTCATTTGGCTTAAGGAAAATAAGCTCAGAAATATTAAATAGGTACTGTATTGCAACCTGGCCTCTAAGCCTGTAGGCCTGGCTTTGCTTCTTCTTTGTCCCACATCCCTTGGGACTGTGGAGTTAATGCTTCTTATGGTACCATCTGAGTAAGTCACTTCTATTTTCTTTGTGTCACTTGCTCCCTGTTGCACTGGATCATGTTTCCAGAATTGTTGGGGATTTAAAAATCTTCCTCTACTTTCTGTTTTTCAGAATAAAGAAGCATTATAGAACTGTGAGCTGATGTCACAATCACAATAAGAAATCAGGAGTCAAGAGATGTGGAGTTTCAGAGGACTCAGGAAACACAAAATGGGCAACAGAGATAGGAGGGGACTATAAGGACAAAAACAAACAAAAAATCTTCAAATAGGTAAAATCCTTGGAAACCTCTATTTCTCTGGAGATTACAGCATTCTGGAGGCTGAGATGGAAGAAGAATCACACAGTTCATCCTGACCGAGTGCTATGGTTCCAGGTGGTAATATTATTGATCAATTAGAACTTCTAACTTGAAATTTGTGACAGTAATCCTCACAGATGGCTTGAAATACTTAACAGTGAGTTCTTGCCATTGAGTTGAATGAACTACATGTGCTGCTTAAGCGGAGGGTGAAATATGTTCCGATCCTCCAGCAGCTTAAGAGTTGAAAGATCAACACTTATTTAGGATCCACTTGCAACTGAGGCACAGGCTGAACAAGACTGATAGATTCATCAGACCTGAAGCAAGGTATACAAAGCACATATTTCTGGATGATTTGATAGTTTGCAATGTGGCAAACTAAAGGGTTAGCACCACTTTAATAATGTCACTTGTTGTGTAAGTGTTCTTTTTGACATTTTAATATTGTAGTATGCAGAGTATGCATATGATATTACTACTTTGAAGAGATAATGCCCATATGAATCACTGGGAACTGTCAGAAATTTGTTGAAAATAACAAATGATTTCCACACATAACTTCAACCTATGGGTACGTAAGGGTAAAAGCCATGGTCAGAACTGATACACAGAAACTTGGATTTCTTATTTCAAAGCAAGAAATAAAACTAGATTATGTAGACTGGTTTAAGAAATTATAAATCCAGAACCTGGGTGCCAGACCTGGATGATCCAGGTTGAGGTGTCTAATCTCAGGTCCTGGCCTCCATTTTAACTCTCACTTGAAATGAGCTCACTGTTTACCTTGATCTGGTGTCTAGCTTTCTCTCTGCAGGTTAGAGAGCTTGAAATACTGGCTTTCCTTAATGAGGGAAAGAATAGCATCTGGGAGCCATCCACTGACACAATCATGTATTCTGAATTTATTTAATATTTTTTTGCATGATGTGGTTTAAACCCAGGGTCTAGCATATGCTAAGCAAGTATTTTACCACTGAGCTATACCCCCTCACCTTTTTATTTCATGTTGAGACAAGGTTTCACTTAATTGCCCAGGCTTGACCTCAAACCTCTGATCCTCCTTCTTCAGCCTCCTGATAGCTGGGATATGGTGTGCACCACCAAGCCTGGCTGTGTCTTGGATTTAAACAGTATCATTTGCATTTTTTGCTCGTTGAAACATAGCAAAAGCAACTGCAAATAACCTTAATTAAATCCAAGACATCATTCTCAAATCTAGACCAGTCCTTTCCACTGAGACCTTTTGCACTCCATTCTGTCATTTTTTTCTTCCAAATTCTTCAATAAAACAATAAAATTTTGGAATTAGTTTCTTCCATATCATAGAGAATAAGCTGGAAAAGTTGATCTTATACAAATGGTCTCTAAAATTTAACAGATCCTAATTTCTAGGACAGTAGATGGAGTCAGGGTAAAAGCGCCTCCCTTTTTCTCAGTAGGTTTAGGATCTAGAAGAAAATTGGACCTTCAGTCCCTTTAAATGTTGAATGGCAGTGTCTTCCAGTTCCCTACAAATTTCCCTTGGTTTCCTGAGTATAAAGCCATGTTCTCATTCTTCCTAATAATACATGAACACTTATGTTTAAGTCAGGACACAGGACTTCAAATGGAAGAGTCCTGTAACACTTTGGAGGCAAATCTACCTTGCTGACCAGTGTGTTCCCTGAGCTTATTACCAGGTCTTAAACTGATTATTGAAAATAAGACATTCAATAATGTGTTTAAGGCCTCTTATGCTTATGTCCATCACATCAATGAAGTTTGTTTTAGTTAGTATCTGAATATAAATTATATTTAAGTTGTTCCTTCAGACTCTTTGAAAACAAATGGAAGCTAAAGGTTTTCTATAAGGGGCACCACAATAGTAAGTCTTAAGACCACTGACATTTGCTGATATCTACACATAGCAATTCAACTACTAGCTGTCCCTCCTCACTAACTCCCTTAATTATTTCTAGGTACTACAAGGTGGCACATAACTAAATGTTATCAGGGAGTTTTACAGCCTGAGGCCCGCTATTACAGTGTATTATAGTCAGGTGTAATCATTCTAATGGGCTAAGATGTTTAGACTAATTTACCCAAGGCCTGAGAAACAGAAGTGCAAAATTGTCTGAGAATTTTATTCTGCATCCAGCCATTACCATGAAGGAGGATGTATTACTTCTCATTTCTTTACAAGTGTCAGTACAAATCCAACCATCAAACAAAAGTTGGACCTAAAAGCTTTTAGATTACAGTGATTATTACAGATTTTACATGAGATAAAAATGTAATTGCTCCATTTCTTTTATTTTTTTCTTTTATCCCCCACCCCCTACTGCATATTTTAGACCTTCCTGTTTGACTGCCAGGTCAGACTCAGCACAAAAAGACATTGGTCAAAAGACTGGGGAGCTGGAGTTGTCTTTAGCATAAGAAATGAAATGCTTGGAAGTTCTATTCCAAATGGATCAAAAAATTTCCATTATCATTTTCATTTTACACTTCTTTTATGTCTATGTAAACTCATGCCTTGCCTATAAAGGAAAAACATTTCTGGCCATTTGAACAGTTATAGAGAAGCAGCCGAAGACAGCTATCCCTCATGGGTCCCGTGATGCGTAGATATTTTTTCCACTTTGCTTCCTTTCCCCTTTTCCATATCCAACCGTCTTTTTTCATACTTGGAATCTCTCCTATTTACCTCTCTCCCCTTTTTCATTTCATCTCTACCTTCATCCTACATTAATTCCTTTATTTTTCTTCTGTCCAGAGTTCACTTTTTATGCATTCTCCCACTATTCTTTTTCACACAGGTTCTCTTACCTGGGATGCCCATCATGTAAAATTAAACTTATAATTTTAATACTTATGAACTACTTGTCTGAGGAGAAATCTTGTGCCAGTTATGAAAGGTGATCTCCTGGGAATGTCAGCCTTTCTGAAGGCTCAGGGAAACTGAGCTGCGGGGATTGTGCTCGCAGCCCCTGGAAGCCAGTAGACCCAGATTGTTATCTTTTGCTGTCGGACAAGTCTATGGCTTGAACTAAGTTTTATGCTTTCTGTCCTTAGTTCTTGTTTCATAAGGTGGGAAGAATATTAGTTCTTAATTCAGGATCATTGTGAAATGATAACCATAGCAACAGGTTTATACAGGGTTTGGTCACATAATGAGCACTATAAATAAGGATTAGTTAATATTATGTTTTATGTTCCTATTAATAATATATGGTGGAAGTCAGTGACCTCCTAATATCTATTTCTCCCAAGTTTACCTGAGCACACTCCCCAGCTTACCTTGCAAGTGAGTTGCTATAAAACAGCATTTTGTCTAATGAAATGGAATTGGATGTCTCTGTATAATTTCTGGGAAGAGTCCTTAAATACACAAGGAACAATAGTCTTTTTGTTATCTTGTTTCCTTGAATGCTTGCATGATGGCTAAAACTTCAACAGATATTTGTGGCCATTAAGACAGGTTCTTCTCCTAGTGGGAGTGAGATAGAACAAACATAACTTCACGGATTATCTGTAGTAATTTTAATTTCCTATTTTAGACTATTTTTATGAAAATGTGAAATAGATCAACTTTTATCATGTTTAAACTGTTTTTTTTTAATTGGATACTTTAATTTGATGTAGTTGAATGCAATTCTAACTAACCCATTTAGTTTTTTCTAATTCCTGCCTTTACCTCAGATCACTTGTTTATCTGAGTTTCTGAAATTATTTTTTATTTTGTTCAATTTCTATGTGTCCCTGTCTTCTAAATTATTTATCATGGCTTTTGTCAATAGGGAATCTTTCAATATTGGAATATTACTGGTCCTTCCTTATTGCAATTTTTTTTCTTACCCAGCTGTCTTTAGGATTCATACTCTGTCCTCACTTCTGCTTGTCTTATTGGTTGGGATCCACATCCTATTCTACCTGTAATGTATATTGCAAAGTATCACACATACCCCCAGCTCTTCAGTCCTGGTGATTTGAGACCTTTCCATTGATATTTCTTACATGCAACTTGTAGACCTTATTTCCTCAAACTTTTTGAATTTGGTGTTGATTCTCCCACTTTTATTTTTTTCTGTTTTAGTATATCACTACATTTTTCTTTCTTATTCCTTTTCTTTATATTATTAATAATATTTTTCTTATTAGTTTGACTTAAACTCAACATTAGCAATTTAATCCTTGTTATATATTCAAAATAAAACATAGAACATCTTCATTTACATATATCTTATAATGTAACTTACATTTGACAGTTTAATCTCCCTTAATACTTCTGGCAATGCCCTTTAGAATTAGAAGGAGAAAAATTTCCTCTAATTATAGTAGTTTACATATGCAAATGTTATCAGATTTAATAATCATGTTTCCCTAGAAATGATGAACAAAGCCACATGTGTTTTAAGTGGATCATAAATCTTGTTGATTAAGTTACTGTCCTGAATCATTTACTGTAAATAAATTATTGTCATTAGATTTCTAAACTGTATCTTCGCCTATTTAATAAGCATATATTCCTATGTTTAAGATTTAGGCATGACTCATGATAAAAAATACATATTCAGGGAAATTTAGAGACAATAAACACTAATTAAATGCCTCCTACACTCATGACAATTGCTTCTCTCTTTGGTCTGATTTCATACCATATTGGTCTGAATTCATAAAGTTCAAAAATAATGAACTTTATTAGGAGTAAAGAAACTGTACCTTATATGATGCATACACACTCAAATTTAAATGAGTAAACAAAATGAAGTAAGAAAATATTTAAATTTATCACTTAGCTTGATGAGACTTAGCCTTCCATGTTCTCTAAGGTAAAAGAAAATCAACCTTGTCACATACAGCAGTGGCTGAAAATTTGACTTCAGCATCAAAATGTCTAACTGGAGAAAATCTAATAAATATGAGAAAAATAGAATTTGAATCTTCCAGGGAAAAAGTTCAAAAGTGAACTATTCAACATGAATCAAGACATGTAAGCAATGTGTTGAGTTTGTGCAGTGTTAGAGTTGAGTGAGCACCTTCACTCTAATTTTCTCAGCGTAATCCATGCAAATCCAAGGGAAATGTGAAAGTTTTATACACTTTATTTCTGTTTAGTGATTTGGAGCTTGACACTCAGAGAGCTAATAGATTTGGCATTCAGAAGTGACAATTGGAAGAATTGAACCCAAATTTTGGATTGAACCATAGTGCCACACTGCTCCTATACTGCACAGTCAACTGGAGGAATCAGACTGCCCATGCAGAAGGCTGTCATTTGAAGTGAATGGGGGGTGGGAGTCAATTCATCTTGAATTGCACTAGAAAGCAGCACAAGGATCAGTGGGTAGAAATTACAGGGAGGCTGATTTTGCCTCAATTTGAGGAAGAGCTTTCCAGCAATTAGAGCTGTCTAACCAAGGAGCAATCTGTCCTGTCAAATAAATGAACAGTCTGTCGCTGAAGGCATTTAAACTGAAGTGTGAAGACCACTTCTCAGGCATGCTAGAGGAAAGATTACTGCATGGATAGCACATATCACATCTAAAACTTCATCCAACTTAAAGATTCTGTAGATGGAGCAGGATGACATTTGGAGGAGGTGATCCATATCCTTGGACTTTGGAATTGTCAAGGGTCCTATCTAGGAGACCCTGATGTGCTATGAAACCATGCAACTGAAGATCAAGCCTGATATTTCTTGAAGGAGCTCCTTTAAGGCAGATTAATAATTCAGTCCATTCAGAATTGTTGGACATGGTAGGGTAGAGCTCTGCTCTCTAAGATATTTAAGACTTATATTCTATTGTTGAGATGCACCTGAAAACATTACCTTTTCTGGATCATTAGATGTGAATATTTCCTTTACTGAAACACCAACCACTTCAAACTATGATTTTGCAATTCTTTTAAAGGCTTATTAGTTAGTATTAGACATACCCAAATAATTGTTATAGAGAATGGAGGTGGGGGAAGGAAATTGGGCTGCTACTTTAATCTAAGGTAAAATCAAATTTAAAAATTTGAGCATGGAATTATACATACTAAAAGGAAATCCAGATCCCCGTCTTTCCACAATGCATGTTTCACTTCTTATCTTTTGTACCTTTGCAAAGCACAAATATTTCCCTATTCATCTGTGTATTTCCACTAACACAAATTATTTTTCCAAGGAATATTTTCCACCCCAGAGCAAATGATATTCCATGTCTGAGAATCAAATTTTAAAAGCTTCTCCATGGATATGTCACAGTTGGAGCTCACACATCATACAGAGTTCTCTAAACTGCACTTAGATTTTATCCTGAACCCAAGAACAGGCCATAAAATACCCAGAAACTCAATGCAGCAAAGACAACTTCAGATCATTTCCAGGGATGCATTCTCTATCACATCTCTCCTGTATTTTAGAGAAAAGAGAGTCACAGTTATATTTGACTTCTGGCTGAGTACAAAGATGTTACAAAATAATCACTAAATAACAATATTTGTGCACATACTGTTTCTATATCCCCCATGCATTTTTCAAAGTAGGTATACTATCCTCACTAAATTTTTCTATTATTTCAATTGACAAGATATCCAGTGTATCCAGCATTTTAAAAAGACACCTAACGTGTGGTTAGGGATAAGGCTGAGCACAGCTTCAACCAGAGCTGGGGACTTAAATGTTGTCCATGTCTCTCCTTCTCTGTCCATGTGCCACCTCTTTCTTCTGTTTCTCCAACATAGTGACAGAGTGGGGCCCTTGCTTGCTTACTAGATAAACCAATGACTTTTAACATGTTAACCCCTATCTCATGTTTCCATATGTGATGTATTTTAAATTAAATAGGGCTTTACTGCTATTGTTTTCACATAAAATATTATTTTATATCAAATAGGAATTCTCAATTTAAGAACTAGGTCTGTGTCCATCTCTTTGTGGAAGCTGTTTCCATTTGGCTAACAAAAGTATTTTGTTTTCCAAAGTAGTTTTTCTGAGTATTAAACTCTAAGTTATCTTTTTTCTCTCTTTATTTTTTTAAAATTTCAATTATTTCCCCATTAAAGTTTTTGTAGTTTTCTGTGTAGAGACATTCCTTAAAACAAACACCCCAAAATTGTTTCTGATATATTGCTTCCTACCTTCCCTCCCCTCCTCTTCCTTCTCCTTCCCTTCCTTTCCTTTCCCTTCTCTTCCCTTCTTTCCCCTCATTTTTTCCTCCCTTCCCCCCTTCCCTCTTTCTTTCTTTTTCTTTCATGGGGGGTGAGGAGGATTGAACCTAGAGTTACTTTACCACTAAGCTACATCCCCTAGTGCTTTTGAAAAAATTCAAGACAGGGTCTTGCTAAATCTGTGACTGGCCTCTAACCGGTAGTTCTCCCGCCTCAGCCTCCTGGGTTGCTTGGATTACAGGTGTGCACCACCACATCTGACTGATATGTTTTCTGGTGCTATTAGATATAGCATTTCCTTTATTTCATTTTCCAGTTGAATACTGTTAGTATACAAAACCACAATTCAGGTTTGTAGATTGATGTTATATCCTGAGAGGCTGCTAAATGTACTTACTAATGCAGCTTTTTGTTTATTAACTAAAACCTTTGAAACTTAAACAAAAATTGTACATTGACAATCATGCAAATAGTTAATTTTACTTTTCAGTCTTTAAGCTTTTTATTTATTTTAAAAACTATTTGCTTGCTTTCAACACATAGGTTGGATGTTGAGTTTAAGGGGTGAGTGTGAGAGTTCCTGCCTTGTTTCCATCCTAAGGGGAAAATCAGTCATAGTTTTACTATTAAGCATCATGTAAGCTTCCAGTTCTTTGTAAATGTCCTTCATGAGATCAGTGAGGCTCCCTCCACATTGCTGGGAGTTTGTTGAATAACAAATTGTATTTTTTTCATCTGTTGAGATTGTCATGTACACTTTCTTTATTCTGTAAATATATAGGAATACATTGATATTCAAATTTTAAACAAATCTTACAATCCTGGGATAAACACTTTTTGGTTTATTGCTGGATTCAATTTGCTCATATTTTGCTAAGAATTGTGTGATCTATTTCATGAAGCCTATTGATTTGTAATTTTTCTCTTTAATTAAGCATCTTTTTCTTTCTCATTATCTTTCACTTTTTTGCCAAGGTATTATTCATATATTAATCAGAAAGTATTTTCTATTTCTTTATTTTTGAAAACATCCTTTGAAGAATGATATCCTTTTTATTTAAAGATTTGACAAATTTTGCCAATGAAATCTTTGGAGACCAGAGATTTCTTTGTTTCAATTTTTGAGGATGAATACAATTTATTTAATAAATATAGGGATATTCAGATTTTCCTTATGCCAGTTTCAAACTTATTAACTTTACCTAAGCTGACCAATTTTCCACTGTAGAGATATTTTGTATTTCAATATTTATCAGTCTTTTTAGGTTCTTATCATTCATCTAAATATTTTCAAACTAGTAACTTTTGACTTTTTAAAATGATCTTGTTCTCCTCTGTTTCACTACTTTTCACTCATCTTTATTTCCTCCTGTTACTTACTATGGTCTTAATTTGTTCATCTTTTTCTATCATCCTAAGATACACATATAAATAATTGATTCTAGAATTGTCCTTTTCCAACTAAGGCATTGCTACAAATTTCCCTGGAGATACTACCATAGCTGGATCTTACAAGTTTTGATATGTTATGGGTTTAGTTTATAATATTTTTGAATTTTCATTGTAATTTGTTCTTTTATATACAGATTATTTAGGAGCCTTTTTAAATTTTTCAGAATGTAAAGCATTGATTCACATATTGAATTTCTAAATTTTTAAGTTAACCCATTGTTCATAGAGAAGCAACTATGTAATATGCTCAAGCA
>PVHX01024681.1:0-23536 GCA_004024805.1 Geosciurus inauris | reverse complement strand
TCTGTCTGTTTTCCTCCTTCCTCCTCCTGGGTTCCCACCCTGTGAATAAAGATCTCCTGGCTGCATGAGGTGTGTCGTGTATGGCTGGCCAATACCCTAACAATTTCCATGCCCAGAAAATGATCCCTCCCATGCCTGATTGATTGACTCTGCTGCAGAATAAAGGAAAGCAGAAAGCGTGCTAACCATTTGAGAATTTGCTTCCCTCCTGGTTAGTTGTATTTTCATTATGGTGCCAAACCATGTTGGTTGTTTTTGCTTACAACTACAATAGTGAAAAATAAAAAACATTTCACAAGTTTCAATGAAAATATTACATAAAAATTCATGAGATACAGCTATCCTAGATATTCACAAACACATATAGCTTCAAAAACTTTTAACAGGAAAGAACATAAATTGAAAATTGTACATTAGGCATTTAAATTAAGAGGTTAACAATTTTACAACTAACAAGAAATAGCTCAAAGAAACAAAATGATAAACATAAGAGGAAAAACCAGAAGGCCATTTTTACATGTGCGCGCGCACACACACACACAATGAATAGATGGTTCTTTGAAATGCTTAATAAATTTTACCAAATGCTGCCTAAGTTAACTGTAACAAAAGAGGACAAGGCGTTAGCAAAACAGTTATCTCAGGATTGTAGAAGAGGCTAAGCTGCAGCTGTCAGCCCTGTTAAATTTCCTTTAAAGTTGCTCTTTGTATAAAGTTGTTTACTAGCTAACCACATAACTAAGTTGTTTCTGGGAGGTTCCTGAGAAAGAGATCAACACCATACCACTTCAAACCAGCCAGAGCCATTTCAAGATGCAGAAGACACCAGGGAGCATTACTCAGGGCCCATAAGATGACCTTTACTTCATTTAAATGCAAAATCTCTGCTCAGGTAGAAGCTAAAACCTCAGGGATGTGGGAGAGTGTTGTCATATTGTACCATAGGGATTTATCCTCACCTACACATATAACAATGCCTGTACTCCTTTTTGATGTGCACTCTGCTCAAATAAATTTACCTGCTGCATCTAATTTTGGGGAATCATGGCTTTGAGAATAATTCCCTGTGGTCTACTGATTTTCTGCAAAAATAGTGTATTTTATGTGACCACTATTCTCGGTAATGTCTATCAGTTTGCTTTTTGCAAAGAGGTGGATCAGTCAAGTCTGCTTAACAAAAGCACAAATAAATATGAGAAATTAAAAAGAAAAATTTACACATTTATGAATGAAACAGATACTAAACAGCTAAGAGTGTAACTATTTTATACTCATAAAAATTTAGATGAAACTGACAAATTCCCCAAATATTAATTTTCCAAAATTTATTCAGAAATAAATATAAGCTCTCAATCCCATAAATTTTCAGAGAAATGAACTAAAATTGTTAGGTCTGGTCAGGGTCTAAGATGCCCAATTAAGGAAACCGGTCAGCAGTTGTGAAGCGGAGCTGCAAGCCAGATGTGACGTCACTAGTGGACACACCTCCTGTCAATCAGGGAGTTTTCCTGACCTATCCAGGAAGGACTCTGGCCTTCTCTTCCTGTCCCCAAGCCCTCCCCTTCCTGACCGAGTTTTCTTGAAATTCTCTGTGCACTGAGAATCCAGCGCCATTTCTCCCAATACTCTCTGATGGACGGGGGATTTGGTCCGAGGATGCGCATTCCAATAAGGCCTTGCCAAGTGGCTTAATTCATCTTCTCCTGGTCGTGTAATCTTTACAAAAATTATAATATTTTCTGAAACAATTGGTGAATGCAACCCCAAACTAAATTGCAGTTACTATAACGATGTTTAGAATTAAAGGAGTCTCTAACCAGTATAAAGGAGCTAATATAACCTTGATAACAAAGCCTTATTAGGAGACATGAAAAGAAAATTACAGGGAAATATCACTAAAAAACACTGATGCAAAAAGTCCTAAAATATTATAATAAACCTAATTTAGCAATGAATAAAAAATATACTATATCATGACCTAATTTTTTCTGGAATAAAAATTGGTTCAACATTAAGCAAGCAATTACATTAATTGCTTGTTTAATAAACTAAAAGAGAAAAATAATAGTTCCATAGATGCAAAATATAATTAGCATTCATTATTTCAAAAAAAAGAGGAAGCTTGCTTGGATAATAAATCCCTATAAAATTAACAGCAAGTAACCCATTGTTGAAACATTGAAACTGTTTCTTTTAACATTGAAAACAAAACTCATGTGATACTGTTACTGCTTTTATTCTGTTCTTCTTAACAATGTTTTAAAATCAAACATCTAGAAATCATTATTACTGGAAGATGTAAAAATGAAAAGGAAGGAAGAAATAAAATATAATACATATGACAATAATTTTCTCTGCAAAGAATCTATGAATAACCTCTTAGGATTTGTCATTATAGCAACATTGTTATAAATAAAATTAATATACAAGAGACTTTTCTATACATTAGTGACCCTTAATTAGGAGAATATAATTTAAAAAAAAACTGTCCTTGTGAGTGTCAGCATTCAGTATTACACTAGCCCCTTCACATATAAAAACTGTAAACTCAGTTAAAAAAAAATTATTTGAAAGCACTGGAGAGTAGCCAAAAGTGAAGAGACAACAGAGGGGATTTGACCTTTGTAGAAAGCAAGCATCCAGAATGAGAAGAATGATTACGTGGCTTTACTTATAATGACATCAACAGTTCCTAAGCTGCAGCATTTAGTACTCAAAACTTGAGTTGAAAGAGGATGGATCCTAGACTGGAAATCCAGGGAGAAAACATTAGAAAGGAGTAAGCAAATCAGGGAACTCTAAAATCTGCAATTCAAATCTTGACTGATCTCAGGATTACATGTGCACAGGGGAGACTTTAAGAGGATCAGGTGGAAATCAACTGGCAAACTGAAAGAATTTCATAAAAATTCTGGCTGGTGCTCATCAAAGGTGAGACAGAGTTTGGAGGCTGAGTTTTCCAACTTTGAGGGGCTTGGTATAAACTTCAGTCTTCCTGATTCATTGTCAAGTGGAAAAAGAAAAATCAATAGGAAGGAAATGTGAGATGACCCTGGTGATGAAATTATTAAAATGAAGATAATTATAAACATTAAAGTAGTAATATGTCTCAAGGTTTAACAGAAATATATAGTCATGAAGAGTAAACATACAAGAAAACTCAGCAGAAGAATGAAAATTATAAAAATAAGCCAAATAGAAATCCTGGAAATGAAAGTACAATAATTGAGGATAAAAATTTACCACAAGTGTTATAGAATATTATGTGTGGCAATATCAAAGATAAATACATCTAACGTTCGGTTCACTGAAATTATCTAATTTGAGTCATATTTCTGTCCCACTCTCTATGTAGACATGTTAATCATTTAAGGAGTGCTTGTCCAAAATGATAATACAAGTTTGATTAGCCTTGAATTCATCTAAGCTCTCTCTTTCTCCTTCAAGCTAAAGACACCAAGATACAAGTAACTAAAATATGTCCAAATTTTCAGGAATATAATAATCAATAGATAATCAACAAATAGTTTTCATAACATCTTGCTCCAGACACCAATAAGTGGCACCTAGAAGTCTCCAGTCACTGCCTTAAACCTGAAGGAGGACCCAATCATTTTCCTAATCACTCCAGTTTTTCCCTCTGGCCTATATTTTATCTGAATCATTTTTATTCCCCACATATTTCAAGTTTCAGGAATAGCAAGTCTTTCAGGCAATCATGTCTCCTGGGCCCAGCAAGACCCTCACAGAACCAGATATGAGATAATGGTCAGCTGGACCACAGGTTGACCAACACTGCTTGACTGCGTGTGCTTTCTTGCCCTCTTGTTTTTACTCTTCCCCTATATAATCCTAGATCTATTAAGAGTTCCCAAAAGACTGTTTTCTGAGGGGATCACTAGACCTGTTATTTTCCCAGTGTATCAATACTGAAAATAAAGTCCTTTTCTGTTTTGCTACCACTTGTCTCTGATTGAACTCTTGAGGTGGTGGGTGGTTAAACTTGGTCTGTTGGAATGCCTGCAGTCAGGCCTCTGGCCTATGATTCTTATAATATAAATGTAAGAATCTTAGCAAAAAAGAAAATAAAGAAATACATATACCTAGGCATAATCATCACCAAAAAGAAAAGATAAAAAGAAACCTTGAAAATCAACAGGGATTTGAAAAAGAGAAACACAAGAACTTAGTGATTGAATAATGACTGCTTTTTATATAAAAAAGTAACATAATACTTTAAGGGGTTGAAAGAAAAAATAACTATCAACAGAGAACACATTATTTTTTTTCCTTTTTGTAGTATAAGGAATTGAACCCAAAGAGACTTAACCACTGAGCCACATCTCCAGCCCTTTTTATTTATTTTATTTATTCATTTTTAAATTTTTATTATTTGGAGACAGGTCTCCCTAAGTTACCTAGGACCTCACTAAGTTGGTAAGGCTGGTTTTGAATTTGTGATCTTACTGCCTCAGTTTCCCCAGTTGCTGGGATTACAGGTATGCACCACCGCACCCAGCTTCAACAGAGAACTCCGTTAAAGTTACTTGCAAATAAACTAAAGAGAATTTAGTACAGCAGACTTACATCACAAAAAGGATAGAAGAAGAAAAAGGAAGGAAGGAAGGAAAGAAAGAAGAAAGGAAGGAGGTGGGAGGAAGAAAGACCAAAAAGATAGGAGGAGGTGATGAGGGGTGAGGGACATGAGTGCACAAAGATAAGGAAGACCATTCGAGGACACAGCAAGAAGTTGGCCATCTGCAAGCCAAGGAGAGAAACCAACCCTGCAAATACCTTGATCTTGGACTCTCAGCCTACAGAACTATAGCTTTAAGTTCCTTGAAACATTTTTCTGAACAGGGCTGTACTCAGTTGATGGGACACTGAATTAAGAATGATTCTTCTGAAAAACAATACAAGCATTTGAGAGAAAAGCACATAATAGCCAGTGTTTTAGTTGCTATTTTGCTGCTGTGAGTAAAGGACCCAACCAGAATAACTGTAGGGGAGGAAAAGTTTATTTGAGGGCTCACAGTTTCAGAGGTCTTAGTCCATAGAAGGTAGACTCCATTCCTCAGGGCTCCACATGAGGCAGGAAAAACATGGTGGCAGAATGTGGCAGAGGGAAATAGCTCACATGTTGATCAGAAGGCAGAGACTTCACTTGCCAGACACAAATATATACCCAAAGCCACGCTCCAATTCCCATGACCTCCAGCCACACCCTAACACTTCAGTTACCACTCAGTTAACCCCTTTCAGGGGATTAAATCACTGATTGAGTTAAGGCTCTTACAACCCAATCAAGTCTCTTCTGCACCTTCTTGCACTGTCTCATATGTGAGCTTTTGGGGGAAGACCACACATCCAGGTATACCTGGTGCTCCATCACTTAGGCTGTAAGAAATCAATTGGCCATCTATCAGCTTTCAGAACCCCCACTGTCATTGTAAGGAGGATAGACATGCTGAGACTCATGCTTAGTCATGTCTGGGTACAATTGATAAGAACCATCATCTAGAAACAGACAAAGCAAGGCTGGAGTGATAACAATGAGCACCAACTTGGAACTATATATAAACTGCTTGTCTTGCAACATCAGAGAGCTTCACTCTAAGGACGTCAGTGAGACTGGCCTCCTTGCTGCCCATCCTTGGATCAACTCCATCATTTTCTGATGTCCAGCCATTGGCTGGAGAGAACCACTGAATAACAACGTTTGCCCTTCAGCTAAGAGAAGATGCGTGGCATCTGAGGTACTTTGGGGCTCGTGGTTGCCCTAGGATTGTGTGCTTTGCTTGTCATGTATAATTAGTGTGAATTGAATGTTAGTTGGGGTGCTTCAGCACACCCAACACTTTTTGCATTAATTCTGTTTGGTGATTGGTGTGATTGAATATACGCTTGCATTTAAAGACAATTCACCTCCAAGTGATTATTAAAAGCCCTGCTCACAGCCAGGTGTGGTGGCTCACGCTTGTAATCCCAGCACTTAGGGAGGCTGAGACAGGAGAATCGCCAGTTCAAATCCAGCCTCAGCAACGGCGAGGCACTAAGCAACTCAGTGAGACCCTGTCTCTACATAAAACACAAAATAGGGCTGGGGATGTGGTTGTGTGCCCCTGAGTTCAATCTCCAGTACCAAAAAAAAAAAAAAAAAAAAGCGCTGTTCACGACAGCCATCACATCTGCACTGAAGTACTCACATGCCTGAGGGTGCCTCGTCGAAAGGAAGGAATGACCAACACTATTGTTGGAATTCTATATGAAGACAATACTATTCTAACATGACAAATCATATACATAGGATTGTTTATCCAATGAAACGTAAAACTTGGAACTTGAGACCAGATAATAACTTATTTGCCTCACAGCAATAGAAATCTTATCCTGCTATTGAAGCATAAAATAATAATTAATAAAATTATTATAAACAGTGCTAATATTTTTAATTGATTAATAGAGAATTTGGGCTTGGTTCTGTTGTTCCAGTTGTGTTCAGTTATATATTATCTCTCCCTCTCTCATTGGAAATAGTTCTTGAAGACTCAAAAACTTCTGGTCTGAGTCCAGTAATGACTTTTTATTCTCAAATAAGTGATACTTGACAATTTGAAAACTAACCAATGATGTGTTGTGGAATATGATGACTGTTACCTTCATCTAGAATAACACAGTTTCTCTCTTTGTGTAAACATTTGAAGACTTCATTTTATGTAAATATGAATAACTATAAAGTGTACCATGTAAAGGTATATGTAAAGAAATATGTTTCAAATTAGGTCAAATAACTGGTCAAAACTATGAACTATTGTTAGGAGCAAGTATTTTTAGTGTTCTCCAGGAATTACAAAACAAAACAAAGTTGTTGTGGTTTCTAAGCTCTGAAATACCAATATTTGGCTCTATACATAATTTTCCTAGACTCCATTCTGTGTTTGCCTCCACATTTGTGTTCTAGACATTTTCTGTTTGCATCAAGAATGTTTTTAAAACTAGAGCAATGAATGGGATCAAAATATATTATATGCATTGGAGAAAGGAAAAACCTGCTGGAGGAGTTTTATAGCCAGTCATACTCTGGACCAGCATGTTGGAATCCAGTGTGGAGCAAATAGAGTAAAAATTCACCAGGTTTCTTTGTAAAAACAAGCAAAAACTGATGACCACTTTACTATTAAAAGAAGTAGACTTCAAGAGAAGAGTATTACTAAGGGTAAAGAGAGAAATTAATAAGCAAAATTCTTAATAGCAGAATTCCTAATTATATATGTACCTAATAAACAAGCTTCAAAATGCTCAAAGCAATATATACCAGAACTAAAGGGAAAAATAGATACATCCACCATCATGTTAGAATATTTTAACATCCATTTCTTTGTAGTTGATAGATTCAAACAAAAAATCAATGAGGATAAAGATTTGAAAACTAGCAACTAACTGCAACATGTGTATAAAAAACCCAGAAGAGTATATAGGAAGAAGGAAATTTTTTTTTTAAATTGGAATTTAATGACCTGTGCTTCCAAATTCATGTGGACTACCATTTATCCAGCATAATGGACCAAAAAAAGACCTATGGCAAGTCATGTTATCAAGAAATTTAAGAGCCCTGGTTATAAAGATATGAATCCAAAAACTCTTAGAGACAAAACAAAGAACAAACATAAACAAAAAACAACATGAATCAGAAATCTATTTGAATTTATGTTTGCAAATATGATGGAGTAATTGATATTGAACTTACCATCATGCTATGAACAACTGTAAAATTAAACAGGATACATGAAATAGTTTTTTCTTTTTTTCAGGCATTGAGCAATAGTAATATGAAGCCATGATCCTTGAGATAAGGGAAAAACACAATGAAATCCACATTTCTACTGAGACATTTTCTAAAGCAAGAAACAGAAGCATAGAGTTCAATGGTGATCTTGCTGGGAAAGGAGAAAGGAGTTCATTGCTGTTCTATGAATTTCCTATTGCTTCTGTTTTGTGTGTGTGTGTGTGTGTGTGTGTGTATGTGTGAGTTTAGTGGCTTATATATTTATTATATTTAGTTTCCAGATCAGAAATCTGGGTACCATGTAAAGAAGCCAGTTTCCATTTAGGGTCCCACAAGGCAAAAGCCAAGTGTTGGCAGGTCAATGCTCCTTTCTATAGGCTTGGAGAAGAATCCACTTCCAGATTCATTCAGTTTGTTGACAAGATTTAGTTCTTTGAGTTTAAAAAATTAAGTTCACATTTCTATACTGGCTGTCACTGAGGAGCTTCTGTTATCATTTAAAAGCCACTTTGTATTGCTCATTACATTCCTCCTCCATCTTTAAAACCTGCAATGGTGTGTCAACTACTGTACTTCTAACATTCAGATCTCTCTGACATGCCTCTGTTTATATGTTCAACTCTAACTAGAGAAAGTTATCTGTTTTTAAGAACTTGGGTGATTAGATTAGGTACACCTGTACAGTTCAGGATAGTCTCCCTATTTAAAGTGTCACTATAATTTTATCTGAAAAATATCTTTGCCATGTAATGTTCCGTATGTATAGGTTCCATATTAGAGCATGAATCTTTGGAGCATTATTCTGACCATCATAGCTGCTGAGGTGGCTAGAATTTTAAAAGCTGAGTACCAGAAAACAAAACAAACAAAACAAAACAAAAAACAGACAAGTTCAGAGAATAAGGCCCCCAAATGCATAGGTTTCCCCTAAAACTGTTGATGAAATAGTAAGCTACTCATGTTGAGAAAGACTTGAGGAATGATAGTTTATGATAGGAAATACTTGTTAAAGAACTGTGAGCTCAGTGGAGATCACAGTGATTACAAGATATGGTCAGGTGCCTCATGCCTGTAATCCCAGCACTTTGGGAGGCTGAGACTGGAGAATTGTGAGTTCAAAGCCAGCCTCAGCAATGGAGAGGCGCTAAGCAACTCAGTGAGACCCCTGTCTCTACATAAAAACACAAAATAGGGCTGAGGATGTGGCTCAGTGGTTGAGTACCCCTGAGTTCAATCCCTGGTGCCAAAAAAAAAAAAAAAAAATATGGGCAGAACTCACTGAAAATTCCCTCCTTTCTCTATCAGATTTTGCACACAGGATTCTTAATGTATGTGCCACAGTCTTTTCTTACTTCCAGTCCTTCATGCATATTGTTTATGCAATTAAAGTTCTCTTCATTCTCTTTAGATAGATAATTCCTATTTGATCTTCAAGTAGTTGGCAAAAAGAATAAGAACTCCCCAAAATAACCATGGCACAATCCTTGGAACCTATGAATTTATTATACTACATAGAAAAAGAAATTAGTAAGCTTGAAGATGAGAAAAAAAAGGTTGCTAATTAGCTATCATTAAGATAAGGAGTCTATCGTGGATTATATAGGTGGACTCAAAGTCATTACAAAGATCCTTAAAATGTGAAAAGAAAAGCGGCATAAGTTACAGTGATGCTATGTGAAATAGACTCAGCCAGCCATTGCTGACTTTGAAGATGGAAGGGGACAATGAGCCAAGGAATTGATGAAGGGGCTTAGAAACTGGGAAAAGGCAAGAGAATGGATTCTCCATAGAGACTTCAGAGAGGAATGAAAACCCTGGTTTACCCTTTGATTGTAGCCCAAGGGCTTGTAGAACTATAAGTCAATGAATTTACTTTGTTTTAACTCTAAGCTTATGAGAATTTGTTACAGGAGCAAGAGGAAACTAATGCAAGTACCAAACTACTATCCAAGAGGAATGTTCCCAAACAATCCAGATCAGGATAGACTGATTGCCTTTCAATGTTTTATTAGACCTTACAAAACATCACATTCATAATTATTTGCTCATTAGTTCTATTCTCCATTAGACTATATGCCTGTCGTGATTTTCACTCTGTCCCTAGAATCTATTGTTAAATCCAGAGGAAAATGGATAAAACATGTCATTGAATGAATTAATTAACTAATTTAAATCATGATAAACTTTTCTTCTTCCAACTACCATATGATATTTACAAAAGAGAAGATCTCAAGTTACTATTGAGATTTTTTATTTCGAAATAAAAAATAACATCTGAAGAATACACAAGGCATCTTAAATTTTTTTATTAAAATCTGTTATCCCTTATTTTATTGCTGGAAGTTGGTTCAAGAATTAGTGGAATTGATTTGTAGAAGGTCTAAAATGTGATGAGATCTTGGCAGTAGAGGATCCCATCTTAAGAATATGTAGTTGTTCTTTAACTTCATACATCCTTTCTGGATTATGTCCAATGGTGTTATATGTAAGGACTATATTGGCAAAACAATCTCAATTTGACTGTTTTTCAACCTAACCAACAAAAAAATAACATTATCTTAGGAACAGCTAAGACAGGGATTTTGAGCCTGATTATATAGTTCTATATTAGAAGAGGGAAGAAAAAACTGGTGAAAGGGCAAGAGGAGATTCAGAGAGAAGAAGGAAATATAAGACTGAAGAAATGGTAAGGTAATTGAAATTATTTAGTTAGCATGCATTTCATATGATCAATAATATAATATTACATGTGGTAGATGTTGCATGTGCATTACATATATATTTATATTATATACAATTATCTTCAAATAAGATGCTGATTTTCTACATCTCATTTTGAGTAATAAAATATTGATGATGAAGGGCTGTGATATATAAACACCATGAACATTGGTCATGGGTCTATCTATGGTTTATATATTAGTTAGAAATGTGTTTTATAGCAAATAATATAATATCCATCTTTCCCTAGTGGGCTTTGTGTAATAAAGTGGGATAAACAATAAAAAAATTTCATTATCTCACCTAAGAAAAGATCCAGAGATGGGCATTCATTGATGATGCCATCAAACACCCAAGTTCCTTCAGTCTTTGTGACCTACCATACTTTCAAGAATTTGTTTCTCCATCATAGTCATAAAATAGCTGCTGCAGCCCTATGAATTAAAGCCATTTTCACTGAATGTCAAGTGGGAGATATGAAATGCCAATATCACCTTTTTCAAAATATATTCCAGAGCCTTCAATAGAATGTGCTTATAATAATTAATATAAAGTTTGCCAGAGGCTCACCTCATCTTAGGTAAATCTGTTAAATCAGGTATTAAGTTGTTCAAATCTCTGTGGGTAGGGAAGTAAGCAGTGATAAAGAAAGTGGGAGGGACCACAGAGAAAATACAGCCTTCTAGGGCAAAGCCCCAGTTGACCACTTCCTCTAACCATGCCCCACCTACCTATAGTTACCACCCATGCAGTCCATTCAAACTAGGATGGCCTGAGTAGGTTATAGCTCTCATAATCTGATCAATTAACTCTGAATACTCCTGTATTAACAGGACTTTTAGGGAACCCCTCATATCCAAATCATAACATAACCCTATATAAATGGAAAACAAATCCTCTCCAATAATTCCTGCACAATTTTAAGAATTAGTTTGACTCAGAAAGCATGTTCTTGGGTTAAGATGGAAAACTTTACAGTTGAAAAAATGAGCTTACATCAGGAACCAGAACTTAGTCATTTTGTCTCTTTGATCAAGTCATTTAACTTCACTGAGCTTTAATTTTTGTCACTAAAAGAGTACTTATCTCCTGGATAATTTTGGGGATTAAGTTAATTAATACATGTAAAGCACTTAGAACAGTGTTTGGCTTCCAATAAGTGCTCTGAAAACATTAATTTTCCATATTAGCTCTAAAACAATTCCTATCATTCAGGGAATGAGAAAAATATGTTGAATGATGTGCCTGGGGAGATGTGGTTTCTCCTATATCTGGACTCTAGAAGAAACAGTATTTTTTCAAGAAGAGTTGGGTGTTTTTATTAGAGGAGTAAGAAATGGATCCCTTCAAACTAAACAGAGGTCCATAGCAGTCTAAAAATTTTCTCTGTATTCTTGAATAGTCTCATAGATTACTGCATCACTTAGTAACTGTTCCTAAAAGCAGCCTAAATTTGGTACTTCCAAGTGGACTTTGGCAAGTGCATGTTCATTTGCTTCTATCATATTAGCTTATTAAGAGGTACTGCTTGGGTGCAGTAGAAATTAAGGTGACCCAAGGACTATGAAACATCTTAGGCTCTTGATCAAGGAGAATCTTGAGGAATACAACTTTCTTTAGATGCTCCTGCAGAATGTTGGACTTCTTTGAATAATTCTGTGGGATTTAACATCACAACCATAATCTTAAGTCAAATCCTATGTCAGAACCATGCAAGATCAGGTTTTTTCACATAGAAATAGTTCTGATGCCTTTATTATTTTTGGCAAAGCAACAAAATCTATTCATAAGCTGGATCCCTAAATAAGGGTACTAATGGGCTTCTATGGTATGCTTTTCTACAGAGGCAGTCAGCAATTCCTAAATTCCTCATTTGCCTTCCCAGCTGTCTCCTCCTTCTCCCTCCAAATATTGTCCCCTTATACACATATACATCATTATGCCCAGAGTACAAATACTTGTTTTTTAAACCTGTGTATGCATGTACATATGTGATTTATATTAAGCAGACAATGATGATTTAAAGTATATGCTTTTGGTTATTGCATGGACTTGGTGGTTTGTGATCTTTGTGGTGATTATGTTGGAAGGAGTTTGATGTTAAGGCTTCATTAGGTGTTCCTGTTTTGTCGGGAGTGTGATATCAGAGGCTATATGTGTAGTATACAGTGGAGGTTGGCAGTGTTGTTCTTAAGGAAAACACATGAATAGGGTACTATCGTAAGTTATCTGAAAATTGTGGGTGTAGTGTATTTGCAGCATTTGAATGAGGTGGTTTTGTGTATGTGGATGACAGTCAAATATTTATTAAATAGTACAACCCATTTTGATCCATCAGAATGAGCCACTGTCAAACTGAAGAAACAAAAGCCACAACCAGTTGATAAGAGTCTTTTCAAATAACACTGGCTAAGTATCAGGTGTGAGTGTGTACAGATGTCTCATGGTAGACATACAGTAATAATTCAGTATATACACTGGCATTTATTGAGGGTTTTCCACATGTTGGGCTCTGTGTTAATAATTGGCTATAGAAAAACAATGAAGCTGCTTTTGGGTACACAATCACATGTGGATTGTTTCTGGTCCCAAATTTGTTCTCTACTGTTTTAATCAGCCTTTGTATTGCTGTGACTAAAATATCCTACAAGAACAACTTAGAGGAGAAAAGGTTTATTTGGAACTTACAGTTTTAGAGGTCTCAGTCCATAGACAACTGACCCCATTGCTTGGGGCCCAAGATAAGGCAGCGCATCTTAAGGGAAGGGCCCAGTAGAGGGAAGTTATTCAGCTCAAGGCAGGGTCTGGAAGCAGGGGTTGGAGGGGAAGGGACCATAGGACAGATGCACCCTTCCAGGGCATATCCCTAGAACCCACCTCTTGTAGCCATAGCCCACCTGCCTACAATTACTACCCAGTCAGTCCATTCAAACTAGGATTCACTGATAAGGTTACAACTCTCTAATCATCATTTCACTTCTGAATATTCCTGCATTAACAGGAATTTTGGAGGCAGGGACTGGGGGGGGGGGGACCTGATACTCAAACCTACTCTCCCTGGCAAAAGGCCAGGTCAGTATATAGTTTCATAGTTCACAAGGGAGTCTTACAGTTAACAAGTTCAGACACATGGAATTATCTATTTTTGCTCATTTGTCTTTGCTTATATCCCCAAAGCTGTCTAACATTACTGTTTCCCATTTTCTTCCTCTCTCCTCTGTTCAGGACACTATTAAGTTATATTTAGAGCAATGTACCCTTGAAAACTTAAGCCTTGTAATCAGTTTTCAGCCTCTTTTTCAATTTGAGACATGTTTCTATATCTGACAAAATTTTGTCACAAACTGTACATTTCAAATATCTACTTTTATTAGGATGGAATACTTCCTTGCTTTTCATATTTTATACTGAATAGCCAGATTTTAGGGAAGGAAATTAGTTAATTCTACATGTACTTTCATACCTGTGGCTGTCAAGTATATATGGAAATTTTATGTATTTAAGGACTCCAGTGCAATATATAGTCACCATGACATATCCCTGAGGGCAAAGTCTTATTAACGAGGAAATATGGTAACAAAGCCATCTTAAGAATTTAGTATAATAGATGTTTGCAGTAGAAATATTACTTTTCCCCTTTTTTTCTCATTCATAGCTAGAGGAATTTGGTAGATTTTTTTGTATGAATACCTAAATATATCAAAAGCTGTGGTTTTTCTTATTTCGAAGTCTGCATGAGGACACTCCATGAAGGATTACAGTTCTTTTCCACCATGGTCTTATAAAAATGGTTTATTGTTAAAACCCATTTACAACTAACCTGTGTGGAATAAATTGAGTGTTTGAAAGAGTTAAAAGGAGGGAATGCCTTCCATATAATATTGAATAATCAGAAAATGTGTCAGGTAAGGGGAAGGCATAAAGTTGACCCTAAAGCAGGGGACAATTTATATATGTAAAAGATGAGTGGAAAAGAGACTCCTGTTAGTCAAGACACAGCACAAACAAATGTGTAAATTGTTAATGATGTATACAGAGAATAGCAAAGAGTGACTGAATTCCTTCAGCAGTTTTTGAGAGAGCTAATATATAAGCACGAAATAACAAACACATCAAAATTCCAAATCCATTATGGAACACCAAAGGCTATGAACCATTTTAGAGTTTTGGGCAGAGAGAAGCTCAAGGAAATTGCCTCAGCTCAGCAGAACTTGCAAGATATACTAGAGGTAATCGGGTGGGAATTAGGAGAGATGTTACTAAACAAGCAGTCATCAGTGACTTCAAGACGCTGAAGTTTTGATGGACTCAACAAAACCAGAAACAAGATGTTCATCTCACTGTAGACCATCAAAAAACCCCGAGGTGCTGAATGTAGTTTTTATTCTGCAAATCTAACCAAAAACTCCAGCTCTAAACTCTTTTTTTCAACCAAATCTTTTTTCAAATAAACATTGGCTTCATTTTCTCTTTCACTTAAGGTGGTCACTACCTCCTTAGTCTCACCAAAAGCTCAGGACCAAATAGAAGGTGATAATGGTAGCTTTATAGAGTGGCAATGTTGGAGTAAAGGTACAGATCTTTAAATATGAGGATATCAGGGAATAGAGAGGTCCTTGTCTTGGATAGGAAAAATGGTAACACTTGTTACCACTGTAATCAAGATTCTCAAGTCCATCAACCTTTTAAAATAATGATAATCAAATTTCTCTCTAATGAAATATAGGAAATTCTTGAATATTTTTCTAGTGGACATTGAGAGCCAAGGCAGAGATTCTAAAAATTATAAAAAGTTACTACCATCCCACAAAGGAACTGGAGACAAAACATTTTTTGGTTTCTCCCAGAACTGTATAGTGTCCATCTCTGCTTCCCTCTGAGCAGGTGTTTGTCATCTCCTCCCTCTCTGCACACTTGATTTCTGACTCTGCTCCTCTGTACTACTAACTATGAGACTTTACTCTTCCATTTTGTCAAACTTACCCTAAAATTACACAACCTTTCAATTTCAGTGTATACTACCTTCTATTCCTTTTTCCTTTTTTTAAACTTAAAACATTTAAAAAATAATGGCTACAGATAACTTTTCTTGTATGAAAAAAATCATCTAGTGGAGACATACATATGTAAAAGAAAAAGTACAAAATCATCTGAAATGCTGATGTAATTCACATTATCATTATGATGATAGTATTAATTGGTTAGGGCTGCCATAAACAAATACCACAGATCAGGAGATGACACAACACAAACTTATTTCTCAGTTCTAGTTGCTGGAAGTCAGGATCAAGGCATCATCAGGTTTGATTTATCCTGAGGCCTTTTTTCTTGGCTTTCAGGTGGCGCCTTCTCCCTGTATCCTAACATGGCCTTTCTCCATGCTCCTGCATCCTTGGGTCTTTCCTCTCCTTTCCAGTCAAATTGGTTTAGAGTCCCCACTCTGTAATCCCATTTAATTTCTTCTTTGAAGGTTTTATTTTCCAAATAGAGTCACATTGGGGATTAAGGCTTACCATATAAATGGGTTATATTTTTTAATCTTGGAACTTCCTATTTCTTATAGTCTTATTTTTAGCTTCTCCCTTCATTTCTTTACCTGATCTGCACATATCAGATAACCAAGGCTAATACCTTCTATATTTATTTCCATATTTCTCCATGCATACATAATAGAGTCAAAGGACTTTTTGATGTTATTTATTTTTAATGTGGTCATATTTTATCTACCTTTCTGAAACTTGCATTTCTCATGCAATATTGCATAAAGGAAATTTATCTTAGCCAACATGTAAAGTTCTAAATTGTTTCTTCTAATGATGTACAACATTCTGTGTAATTGATGTGCCCCACCTTATTCAATCATTCTCTTCCTTAACTGGCATTGATTTCATTTCCAGTTTGTTGTTTTGCCAATTATGTAGCACAGACATGTAACTTTACAAATAAATTATATAATTTATTTAGCACAGATTCTCAACAGTTATATTGCTGGGTCAAAGTTAGGTTTTAAGTTTTGTAGATGCTGTCAATGGATATGACAATCATATTTCTGCTATAATTATATGAGTGTACTCTTTTATCCAGCATCTATGACAGCAAAAAGGATTATCATCAATTTAACTATCTAAAAATCTGGTGGAGATAAAAAGAGAGCTCACTTTTACTTCTATTTTCCTAAATATGCTGAGACTGAATTAAGATTACCACTAGTCATTGTCTTTTTTATGAATTGTCTTTTTATTTTTATTGTTAAATTTTTCATGGGATTACTTATCTTATATTTATTTACTATTTTACTATTTTGTAGGAACAGTTCATATTTCTTTGTTATTATCCATTTTCCCTTTATATATATATATCACACAAATGAATTTCCTAATCTGTTTCTCAAGTTACTTATAGTATCTTTGGCATGTGAAAAACAAGAAACAAAAATATATGTACAATGAATGTTGTCATATATATCTGTTTTTTTCTTTATAGTTTCTGGGTTTCCAGAGTTGGTACAGTTTTTCCCAAATATTCTATACCAATATATTCTTTTCTCATCTTTACTTAGCCAAACCAAACAAAACTATAAATTTGCATCTCACTCTTGAACTCTCAACTATCTCACAGAAAATAATTTAGCCCTCCACCATCATTCAACCCTCTTTTACTAGGGAATCCCTAATTCCTAAGCAGTCATTCTTAAAGCACTCACACGAGAAATCAAGGCACTTCTGTGGGTGTTACTCTGTTGTGTAGGTAAAACTTTTGACGTAATGTTTTATTTCTGATTGAGTCAAAAGCATTATGGAATGTTAGCTATGTAGTTGAAAAATAGCTTTGGGCAAAAAAAAATTTCAATGTATACTTTGACATAATTAAAAACATCTTCAAAATTATTGACAATCAAGATAAATTTCTCATATTAAAATATCCTAAAACTCTTTTCAAATCAGAGTTAAAATGATACATTTTTCAACTCAGCTTCCACTTAGAAGGATCATGACAGTGGCTAGGGTCACATCATCACCTGAAAGAACAGGAAGTGTGAAGGAAGGGAAGTTCAGCAGAAAAAGACAGTGACCACAATCTAATGTAGTTAAATTAGCTTGCTCATTTAATTTCAACTTTATAAGAGTATATGACCCGGGGCTGGGATTGTAGCTCAGTGGTAGAGCGCTTGCCTTGCATGCGTGAGGCCCTGGGTTTAATCCTCAGCACCACATACAAAGCAATAAAATAAAGACATCATGTCCATCTATTTAAAAAAAAAAAAAAGAGTATATGACCCTTTGAGTATATTGTTAGGGCCTCTTTAAGGGACCATGTAATTTCAGCTTCACTGACTTTATGGTAAGCCATCTTTCAGCAATCAATCACACATTTTCTTTCTAAACATTCATTCCATTGGTAGAAACTGCCCATTGAAATAAATGGTTTATTATAAACTACACCAGAAGAATATCTAATACTATATTTAAGTTTTATGGATCTGTTCAAGGGATACAGATGTTCATATATTTAATACAATTTTGAGTATCTTCTGTTCCCCAGCATCCATGCTAGCAGAAGGAATAATCTCCAGGATCAGGATCCTTCTTTGATGTTTACAGGACCATCAGCATTTTGAATTTTATACTCTCTTGTGATATTTTTCTCTCCTGAAATGGTAGTTAGACAATGGTAGCTGTATTAACTCATTGGCACACAAGCTCCAGTAGTCTCCACACTGAAAATTGCCAAGCTGCATCTCTAGAGCAGGTCTCTAGCGCCACCAGCCAGTTTATAGTACCCACATGGATTTATGCCTGGTGAAATATCTGCTTCTATTCCCCCTAATCCAGGATCAGAATCTCCAAAGCCTACAACTATCTGATAGTAATATAAAAAGCTGATCCTGGCAAGATGTAAGCAAAATATCAATCATCAGTAATATTTTCAGTAAAGCATTTAGGGGTATGTTGGTAAACCAACTCTTGGGGAATATGATCCGACTTCCAGAGCTTGCTGATTTCCATAGTATAAATATTTTCACCATTACTTATTTAAAGGTACCAACAGTATTAACAACCAGTTCAAAGCATAAAGCTTTACGTGAAACAAGTCACTCACGTGATAAACATGGTTTACATGATAAATAAGGTTTCCACTTGTATGAGGTATCAACTATAGTCAAACTTATAAAAACAGAGTGTAGAATGATAGTTACCAAGCATTGAGTGGGGAAAGAAATGGGGAGTTTCTGTTCAATGATGACATTTCAGTTATGCAGGTGAGTTCTAGGGAAAGGCTGGCTATACGGTACACTGCTTTTAGACAATACTGCATTGTGCACTTCACAATTTATTTAGAGATAGACTTCATGCTCAGTATTTTTACTATAATTTAAAAATTCCCCAGTGTTTAAAATTGAGTAGCAAAAGATAGTATAAACTAACTCCAGTATACCATCAAAAATATGGTTTTAGTACAATTAGTATCCATATAATATGCATATAATTTTATATCTATGTGTAATTTTTTAAAAATTCTCAAATATAAATTTAAAAATTAAATATTGGATGGTATAAAAAAATGAAAGGAAGGAAATATATAGTTCAAAATGGAAGAAGTAAAATTGTCTCCACTTGTAAGTGATGTCACTAAGCAGAAATTTACAGAGAATCTAAAAAACATCTTCTAAAAGTAATAAGTGAATTTAGCAAGATCATGAAACACAAGGTTAATACTAAAAAATCAATTGAATCTTTATATATTAGTAATAAGAAGTTAGAAAAGAAAATTTAAAAATCAATTCCATATGCAGTAACAACAAAACCATAGAGTGTTTATGGTTAATATAATAGAAGGTGTCTAAAAGCTATACAGTAAAAAATAAAAAAAATTATATTGTTGATCAAAATTAAAGATGATCTAAATAAATGGAAATATATCCACAGTCATGCATTTTAAGATTCTATTATTAAACGTGCAATATTCACAAAGCTAATCTATGGATTTGGTATAATCCAAATCAAAATTTAGCATCAGCAGTACTTTTTGGCAGAATATGAAGATCTAGTTCTAAACTTTTCATAGAAAAACAGAAGTGTAGATTAACCAGCAGCATTTTGAGAAGGAAGAAGAAAGCTTAAGGACTTATCCTACCTGATTTAATGATTCACTGTAAAACTATGGTAATCAGTTTATTTGGGTGCTGGCATAGAGAGGTTTAGATTAGATTAGAACAGAACTGATGGTTCAGAGACAATACCACCAATATATTATCAACTGATGTTAAATAAATGTGTCAAGGTAATTCAATGGAAAAAGAAACATTTTCAACAAACTACTGAATCAATTGGATATCTAACGATGTACCATTATAGGCACTTAAAAATCTGGGATTAGAATGACTAACTATAAAAAGTATCAGAGAAGATATGGAATAACAAAAACTTTTAAACATTGCTAGTGGGTATTTAATATTATGCAACTACTTTGGAAAACATTCTGGTTGTTTTTGAAAGGTTAAACATTTGCTCAGATATTCTTCATCTCAGTATTTACTGCAAAGCCATGAAAAAGAAGTCTATACAAAAATTTATATGTGAATATTTATGCCCATTTTATTGTAATATCCCCAAACTGGCAAATCAAACATCCATCATCAAAAGAATGAATGAGGGGCTGGGGTTGTGGCTCAGTGGTTGAGTGCTTGCCTCACATGTGTGAGGCACTGGGTTCGATCCTCAGCATCACATAAAATAAATAAAGATATTTAAAAAAAAAAGAATGAATGAACATATCGTGTTAGATATGACTGCAATAAAATACTACTCAACAGTCTTAATAAGTGTATTATTGATACATGTATAAAACTCAAACTAATTATGCTGAGTGAAAAAAGACAAAAGAATATAAGTTTTGTGATCCCATAACATAGAATTCTAGAAAATTGAAACTAATTTGTAGTTACAAAAAGGAAATAAGTGGTTGCTGGTAGTAAGGCACAGAAGAAGGAGTGAATTACAAATGAACAGAAGAAACTTTTGAGGTAATGCATTTACTCATTGTCTTAATAGCCATGGTAATTTCATGGATAGATACATATGTCAAAACTCATCAAATTGTACAATTTAAATGTGTGCAGCTTATTAAATATTGTACTTCAATAATGTAAGAAAAAGCAAAATGGTAAAAATAAAAATATGAAGGAGAATAATTTGCAACCTTCATTTCTATACTAAGCTAAATACTCAATGAAACTTAAAAGTATACAAATAATTCATATTGGGGAAGTTTTCCAAAAGAAAAATGGTACTGTCTCATTGTCCATGTTTGCTTGAGCATTTACCTACTAATGCTTGGATAGATTTCTAACATCTGAGGAAGTGTTCAGAAAATATAAAAAATGTTACTTAAGAAATGTATGTGCAGTTTATCTACATTACTATTAACAGACATCCTTTCCATCATGTAAAGAGGAAAATTTGGTTAAATACATGTATCTCAAAATATGAGCTCATCTGTAGGTAGTGGAGCTGGAAGTCATGAGCTTATAAGCTAAGGCTCAGTTACATATCTCCATTTGCCTCGGTTGTCTTCATTGTTGAAAATCTACTTACTTCTTGTTACTACACAGGTGGTCATTTACCTTTTTTTACTCCAAACATGAGAGATTGACCCATTTTTACCTTTTTCCCCATACTATTTTCTTTTTGGTAGGAATTTCTCCAGTTTCCCTTTGTCTAAGTTTATTAACTGTTTATTTTTCAAAAGCAATATTCTGAATGAATTGATGAATATCAAATGCCTCAAGGACCTTTTATTATTGCACAGACTGTTTGCCCCATTATATCCCCCAATATTATTCAACAATTTTGAATGGTCATAAATAAATTTTAATTATTTTGTTTAATGTTTTCCAGTAAAAATAATGTACACTTCTTTTTAAAGTTCAGGAGCTATCAAAAGTGTATCTTTATTGGCTTTGAACAAGAAAGACATTAATATATTCTTTCTGAGAGAAGAAAACTATGCACTAAGTGGACAGTTGTTACTACCCCCTGTATTTCTATAGAGAACATATTACAGCTCTGATTCATCCACAGTAATTAAGTTACTTGAGAAGCTAACTGACTGCAGTCATTTGTTCTAAAATCAGCATAAACTTAAGCTCTTAATTATTTCCACTGTGCCTAACAGCAATTCCAAAGGCTCCGAATGCAATCAAAGAGCATATGTAATGAATTTGCCAAAGAGACACTTTTACAATGCACACTAAATGCAATGAAAACTGTGAGAGGTGGAAACCCACAAGAATGAACACAAGGAATCAAGTTGAGTTCTCACACCACTGCTGACTCCTACATTATGCATTTGTCAAATTAAAGGGATAAAATTAGCTATGCAGCAATCGAGGAATCTGATATGAACACATAAATCTGCAAAGGGCCCAAAACTCAATAAGAATGTATTGAGTACCATTGGGAGAACAGTTACAATTAGACAAATTAAGAGGACACTTATTACAAAACCTGATGGATGGGTGCAAAGTGCTAGACTTTTCTTAAGAGATCTTAGCAAAACCGTATTATTTCAAGGCATCCAGAAAAGCCCTGAATTAACACAGACAGAAAAGCAATAGTTTCAATAGAAGAGCACAGGCTTTGTAGTCACAGAGGACTTCTACCTTGGATCTATTGGGTAACATGAGTCAAGTTACCTTGCCTCTCTGAGCCTCAGCTTCTTCACCCATAAAAATAGGAACAATAATAGTACTTATTTCCATAGGATTGTAATAAAGATTAAATGAAAAATATGCATGTACCATTCTTAGCATGATGCTTCACACACAGAGCTCAGTAGCTGGCATCTGTGAATGTGTAGCTCAGTGGTAAACATGCAGGAGGCCCCAGCAGCCTCTGCTACAAAAATAAAAAAATAAATACACAGCACGTATCATTATTTGATTACATTGTTGTACATTAGATTACATTATTATTTTTTTCACAATTGCAGAAACATGCTATTAACCAAATCAGCAAGGTGATTGAATTTTCTAGATTCATTTAATATTCTGTAGTGCTAAAATATTTAAGATTCAAATGATCTAATGTACAACTATTTTGGTCACTTAAATTCATTAAGGATTTAATCAAGAGATTAATAGTAAAGAAATGTGGTACACTATATAATGGGATACTATTCAGTCAAAAAAAAGGAAAAAATTCTGTCATTTGTGATAACATGGATCCATCCAGAGGACACTGCGTTAAGTGAAATAAGTCAGGAACAAAACCAAAAATACTGCATTCTCACATGTGTAAACTAAGATTCCAATCTATAGAAATAGAGTAGCATGGTGGTTGTCAAGGGTGGAAGTGGGTGGAGTAGGGTGGGGAAATATGTGGAGATGTTAAAGAGTCTAAAGACTCAGTTTCAGTTGGACAGGATGAATAAATTCTAAAGACCTATTATACAGTAAAGTGAATACAGATAATAATATATACCTAAAAGTTGCTAAGAAATTGGATCTTAACTTTTCTCACCAAAAAATTTAAGTATGTGAAGTGATGAATATATTAATTAGTTTTATTCAATCATTTCACAATGTGTTTTATGTATCAAAACATCACATTCTATTCATTAAGCACATATAATCTTTATTTTTCAGTTATCAATTATAATAGAATTAACTAAATAAGTATTAAATATAACTTAATAAAATAAACAAGCTCATTAAAGAAAATATTGTTTTATACTTTTGTAGCTATAATAGGATGCTGTACAAATTAAAGGCTTAGTAAATTTTGGTGGACTTTATCTCAAATAAATCCCATTTTGTGGACACTCTAAGGAATAGAAAAATTTCACAAATATTTATGAGGAAAGTATGCACAGGCTACTGCAAGAACATATCTCAGTTATTTCAGGAGTTTACTGAAAATTCGAACATGCAAATTTATATTGGGAATTCTACAGTTCAGTTTAACTAAAAATTCCCAGTTCATATACTATAAACCATCCTTACGTCTTTCATTTTCTTCGCTCTCACAT
>PVHX01024680.1:7318-23695 GCA_004024805.1 Geosciurus inauris | reverse complement strand
ATACCTCAAGGATGGCCCATCCAACCAAAGAAGTACTTCTCTCTCATACTTGATAATAGATTTTCCTACCTTGGTCTATGCATAGAATTACTTGGTAACTTGGTAACTGGGTAACTTCATTACTTGCTTGGGGCCCTTCCCCACATTGCCTATCCACTTTTGATCCACTTCAGATTTGGGAACCTTTTTCAGCCTCAAGGATATCAATTTCCTCCCCTTCTCTGAGGTCACCAAAACAAGGCAGCTGGACACATCTCCTCTGAGGAGGGGACCCCTCACAACCCCTAGGTTGGAGCTCCATGCTGCATGTCCAAATTGTTAGAAATAATGAGGTACCACAAAAAAGATCAAATGTGTTCAAATGTGGGGTGGGTAAGGCATTTACTTCTGATAGAAGGGGATGCCACAGAACATGGCTAGCAAGTATACCTGGGTGGGCTATCTGCCTGTTTATATACATAATGAATGGAAAAGTTCTAGATTTTCTACTATTAGAGAAAACATGTAGTATATCATCTTCAAAAACAAAATTTGAAGAATATTTAGAAATATGTATTGATGATATTAAACTTTAATTTTTTATAATACTATAGTTTTTTTTCTTTCTCTACTTTGGCCTACTTACTCCTCATTAATGAGATAAAACATGCCTGTTATTCATATCCATTTTCCTGTAAATTAATTTTCCTCTGTGACTGGCAGACATAAGCATAGTTCCCACTCCTGTATGAGCACACATACCAAAAAACTGTTCCTTTCTAACAATTCCTTCTTTGGCATGGTTAGTTGCCTCACACAATTGCACTAATTAGTGCTCTTATGAAATATATAAAGTGAAACCCTCTGCAGATATCTAAAATTTTTCTATATGCATATCTCTCCTCTCTGCTGTGTTGTCCTTCAAATCCCAGGTTTCTGACTCTCCTTGCTATATAACTCCCTGTTTTTTACTCAGAGCCTATTGAGATTCTCATTAATTACCTATCTCAGAGACGTACTCAAGACATTTTCTTAAAACAAGAATTGGGGCTAATTCTAGATGTCACCTTATTTTTTTTTTTCACAGTTGTCTGCTATCACCATCCTTTAATGCCTGAGGTGAAGTATCTAAAAAAATCAACATTTTGTGTCTGTGTTCTTCTGTTGTGGGAAAAAGATAGGTTGAGCAGCAACAAGCAGAACTCAGAGGAAAACTTCAAACTTCATTTTATGCCAGTGGGCCCAGAAAAGAACAAACTGTAAATTCCGAACCCTGATTCACAGTTTCTCACACATTTATAGTTTTTTTTTTTTTTTTCATTATCTTAGATCCATGCTTTCATTAGGGCTTTTTTCTTCTTTTAAAAAAATTTCTGGAGCCAGGTGCAGTGGAACATGCCTATAATCCCCACACTTTGGGAGGCTGAGACAGGAGAATCGCGAGTTCAAAGCCAGCCTCAGCAATGGGGAGGCACTAAGCAACTCAGTGAGACCCTGTCTCTACTAAAACACAAGATAGGCCTGAGGATGTGGCTCAGTGGTCGAGTACCCCTGAGTTCAATCCCCGGTACCAAAAAAAAAAAAAGTCCTGGACTGAGGTTGTGACTCAGTGGTAGAACACTTGTCTCACACATGTGGGACACTGAGTTTGATCCTCAGCATCACACAACATAAAAAATATTGTGTTCATCTACAACTAAAAAAAATATTTAAAGAAAATTCCTAATCTACATGACTCAAGGCCTTGTGCAGGGTCTCTAACATAAAACATGCATACAGAAACAGATAAGAAAGGGCACTTTTCAGAGACATCTGTTAAATACCTAGCCTTGAAAGCCTTGAAAGCCTGGCACAGGAATGTTTACATTGCAAGAGGGAGTAGTCAGCCTCCTAGAGACAGTTATTTACATCCAAAAGGTATGTTAGGTTAATTTAGTTAAATTAGGTTTCCTGAAGAAAGGCTGACAGAGGGGAGGGGAATTGACCCTTTCCCCAGGCATTGGTATCTTACCATGTTTTTATAATTTCATTTTACAACTAGGTCTGGATTTGCCATCACACTTCAATTACTTCAAGAGAAAAGTTACTTTTATTCTTGTTACCTCATATTATTTGGAAGAAGTGTGTAATAGGAATATAATAAATTTATTTTAAAATATAATGCAATGTACATATATTTTGCTATGAATCTGGTTATCAAGCACTTTTTTGTGTACTATTTTTATATAAACTGAAAAAATAACAATAAATAAAAAGCAGAATTAAATACAAAAAATAAAACTCATCTTATTCCTATAGTGTTTGGCACCTTAAAAATATATATGAATGCCAGGTGCAGTGATGCACATCTGTATTTACAGTGGGTCAAGAGGCTGAGGCATGAGGATTGTGAGTCAAAGCCAGCCCCAGGAACTTAGTGAGGTCCTAAGAAAGTCAGCAAAACCAACTCTAAATAAATTATAAAAAAAGGCCTAGGGATGTTGCTCAGTGGTTAAGCACCCCTGGGTTCAATCCCCATTACCAAAAAATAAACAAATAAAATTAAATTCAAATATGTGAATATATTTCTACACAGAAAGAAAAGCAACATAAAACATAACTACACAAGAAAGCCATAAATAAGCAAGTAACATTTTATTTAACCAAATAAAAAACTTAATTTTGAGGATACTGAAATTCAGAAATCTTACTTCTCATGGTTAAGTTGGTGATTTTTTTTTACAATTATCTAAGTATTGGAAAGGACTTTGTACAATTCTACACAAAAATTCATGTGGATAAATTAGAATCAGAAAACATATCACCTTTACTGTTTACAAAAGCTATTTGAAAATTATCTGAATAATAAAATTAAAACACCATTTTAAATAATCTGTTGTTTAATATATTAGAGATTATGTTCATGAAAATATTTAAGTTAACTACTGAGTGACAAATTAGAAAAACTGCTTTATTTTATCATTGCTAGCCTTACTGCTAGCATATAAAAATAAATAAACAAAGAAAAAATAAATTAATCTCAGCATAATATAAACAACTTTTTCTTTAAATTTGTATATTTACCTTAGCATTCTATTTTCAGCAAATTGTCACATGCTGAAACCTTGTCCACCATCAACATTGATTTTTTGATTTGTTATGTGCTGTATGAAATTTTTCCAACTCTTGAAATATTGTGGCATTTAAAGTATTAAGTAAATATTAATATGGTATTTGAAAAAAATTTGATGGCCAGTGACAATGGTTAATCATATCTTTTAGAAATTTTATTAATGTATATTTTATTATTCATCATACATCCCTGAAAAATTAAGGCTTCTTTTTTAAAATTATTTTTAGTTGTTGATGGACCTTTATTTATTTATTTATTTATATGTGATGCTGAAAATTGAACCCAGTGCCTCACATGTGTGAGTCAAGTGCTCTGCCACTAAGCCACAACCCCAGCCCAAAATATCTTCTTAATTTGACAGTAAACTCCAATGACTGAAGTGTACCTAATTAGTTTTCTTTTAAAGCTATTCCCTTTGAATCTTGTTCATAAATAATAAATGCTATAGGTTATGTTTTATCAGGCTAATTGTAATGATCCAAAGTATCAATGATCTAAGAATCATTTCTATACTATCGACTAGACATTGGATTATGTCTAGTTTTTTTTTTTTTAATATTAGATGCTGTTATGGTTTGAGTGTAAGGTGTCCCCCAAAAACTCACGTGTGAGACAATGCAAGAAGGTTCAGAGGAGAAATGATTGGGTTGTAAGAGTCTTAACCCAATTAGTGAATTTATCCCTGATGGGATTAATTGAAGTAGTAGGATATGGCTGGAGGAGGTGGGAACTGGGGCATGGCTATGGGGTATATGTTTTATAATTGGAGTGTGGAGTCTCTCCTTCTCTCTCTCTCTCCTTCTTGATCACCATGATGTGAGTTACTTCCCTCTGCCACACTGTCCACCATTTCAGCCTCACCTCAAGCCCTGAGGAGTGGAGCCGGCCTTCTGTGAAAGAAGACCTCTGAAACTGTGAGCCCTCAAATAAATTCTTCCTCTATTACTGTTGCTCTGGTTAGATCCTATAGTCACATCAGTGAAAAAGCTGACTAAAACAGATACTTAGTATATATATTTTTTTATTTTTCTAAAATAATCATTTATGATATATATTGTTTGTAATATGTATTTGTAATATACATTTAAGAAAACATTTCCTTATATTCTTCTCTCAAAGAAAAATACTAAAATCATTCACTTCTGCACACATTCCTATAATATTATAGCCCTTTAAATGTCTTTAACTAGCTTATTTAAAAATGTGACATTATTTTACCATACTTTCAATATTTAATTAATGTCAATGTTAAAATATTTCTGCAAGTATAGAAAAATTAGAAAGATAGTACAGAGAGCTCTTTTATAATCTCAAAATATTTTCCCATATTATAGTCATCTTATATAACTATATTTCTCACAGTTAAGGAAACATTTGCAAAATGCTATAACTAAATTTGACACTGTTTGGATTTCACCAGTTATTTCCTAATGTCATTTTCTAAGAGTGCAACTAAAATTGACATTACATTTAGTCATCCTTCAGGCCCATGTAGTCTGTGACAATTTTTAGATTTTGCTTTTGATAACATTGAATGTTTTGAAGAATCCTGGTCAGGTATTCCATAAAACAACACTAAATTTGATTTTCTTTGATATTTTTTTAAGGGTTAGCCTAAGGTTATAAGTTTTGGAATGATGTTGGTCTTGGGCTTAGCGTTTACAATGTTGAGGCATGTTCCTATTAGTTTTTATAGTGTTTTGAATGTGAAGGGGTTCTGTATTTTGAAAAATGCATTGTCTGCATCTATCAAAATAATCATATAAATCTTATCTTTAAGTTCTTTGATATGATGTATTGTGTACATTGATTTCTATATGTTAAACCAAACTTGTATCCCTGGGATAAAACTCATTTGATTGTGGTGCCCTATCATTTCACTATATTTTTGTATGTGATTTGCCAGAATTTCATTGAGAATGTTTGTGTCTATATTCATCAGGTATATTGGTCTGAAATTTTCTTTCTTTGATGTGTCTCTGTCTGGTTTTGTTTTCAGGGTAATTCTAGCCTCATAGAATGAGTTTAGAAGCATTCCCTACTTTTCTATCTCATAAAATAATTTGAGGAGTATTGGTATAATTCTTTTTTGAAGGTCTTGTAGAACTTGGCTGAGAATATGTCTGGTCCTGGACTTTTTCTGGTTAGTAGGTTTTTGCTGGCATCTTCTGTTTCATTGCTTGAAATTGATCTGTTTAAATTGTGTATGTCCTCCTTATTCAGTTTGAGTAGATATTATGTCTCTAGAAATTTGTCAACATCTTCAAGATTTTCTATTTTATTGGAGTATAAATTTTCAAACTAGTTTCTAATTATCTTCTGTATTTCAGTAGTGTCTGTTGTGATATTTCCTTTTTCATCATGAATCTTAGTAATTTGAGTTTTCTCTCTCCTTGTCTTCATTAATGTAGCTAAGGGTTTATAAATTTTGTTTACTTTCTCAAAGAACCACCTTTTTGTTTTGTGAATTTTTTGAATTGTTTCTTTTGTTTCAATTTTATTTATTTCAGCTGTGATTTTAATTATTTTCTGTCTTCTACTGCTTTTGATGTTGATTTGTTCTCGTTTTTCTAGGACTTTCAGATGTAATGTCAGGTCATTTATTTGTTGACTTTTTATTCTTTCAATGTATGTGCTCAATGCAATGAACTTTCCTCTTAACACTGCCTTTGTAGTGTCCCAGAGAATTTGATATGTTGTATCAGTGTTCTTGTTTACCGCTAAGTATTTTTTTTAAATTTTCTCCCTTATTTCTTCTGCTGTCCCTTTATTATTCTATACAATATTATTTAATCTAGGTATTGGAGTAGATTATGTTCTTCATTTTATCATTGATTTCTAGTTTCATTTCATTATGATATGATAGAATACAGGATAGTATTTCTATTTGAATTTGCTGAGAGTTGCATTGTGGCATAACATATGGTCTATTTTAGAGAAGGATCCATGTGTTGCTGAGAAGAAAGTATAGTTTCTCAATGATGGATAAAATAATCTTTATATGTCCATTAAGTCTAAATCATTGATTGCATTGTTTAGTTCTAGAGTTTCTTTGTTTAGTTTTTGTTTGGAAGATCTATCTAGTAGTGAGAGAAGTGTGTTAAAGCCATCCAGTGTTACTGTGTTTTGGTGTATTTGATTCTTGAAATTGAGAAGAGCTTATTTGATGTACATAAAAGCTCCATTATTTGGGGCATATATATTTATGATCATTCTGTCTTGTTGATGTATAATTCCCTTAAGCAGTATAAAATGTCTTTCTTTATCCCTTCTGACTAACTTTGATTTGAATTCTATTTTGTCTGATATGAGGCTGGAAACCCCTCACTCTGTGGGTGTCTTTTCCTAGGAGGTGAGTCTGTTGAAGACAGCATATTATTGTGTCTTTTTAAAAAAATCCAATCTGCAGGTCTATGTCTTTTTATTGATTATTTTAAGGCAGTAATGTTCAGAGTTATTATTGAGATATGATTTGTATTCCTGGTCATTTTGATTAATTTTTTGTTTTTGACATGACTTATTTTCTCCTTTGATTGACCTTTCTTTTAGTGTAGTTCCTTCCTTTGCTTTTTTTTTTTTTTCCCCATTTTCTCCTCATGGAATATTTTGCTTAGAAAATGCTGTAGTGCAAGCTTTCTAGTTGTGATTTGTTTTAACTTTTGTTTGTTGTGGAAGGTTTTTATTTCATCTTCAAATCTGAAGCTTAATTTTGCTGGTGTAAAATTCTTGGTTAACATCCATTTTCTTTCAGACCTTGGTATATGTTATTCCAGGATCTCTTGGCATTGAGGGTCTGAATTGAGAAATCAGTTGAAACACAAATTGGTTTCCCCCTATAAGTAATTTGATTTTCTATCCTTATTATGTATGTTAGTCATTCTCATTATAATGTGCCTTTGTGTAAGTCTACTGTAATTTTGTATATTTGGAGTCCTGTAAGCCTCTTGTAGTTGATTTTCCATTTCATTCTTTACATTTGAGAAATTTTCTGATATTATGTCATTGAAAAGATCGTGCATTCCTTTGGTTTGTATCTTCATGCCTTAATCTATTCTGATAAATCTTAAATTTGGTCTTTTTATGTTATCCCATATTTCTTAGATGTTCTGTTCATGGGTTCTTACCCTCTTCTCTGTGTGGTCCACTTTATTTTCAAGAGTATATATTTTGTCTTCATTGTTGGAGATTCTGTCTTCTAAGTGGTATATTCTGTTGGTGATATTTTCCATTGAAATTTAATGTGATTTACTATTTACTTCATTTCAAGGATTTCTGCTTGATTCCATTTTATAATCTCTGCTTCTTTATTGAAGTAATTTTTTACTTCTTGTATTTTTTTTCTGATACCATCCTTTATTTCAAAGATCAATCTGTGTACCTTCTAAACTCCTTGTCTGACATTTCTTCTTTTGTGTTGTCTATGGATTCTATTGTTAGAACATTTTGTTTTCTTTGAGCCACTTTATTTCCTTGTTTTTCATGTTTTTTGTGTATCTTCCCCTCTAGCAGAATGGATTTGAGGCAGTACAGTTTCTACCCTGTAGTCTTATAGTGTCCCAGAAGGCTTCCATTACCTCACCTTTAAGCAGGAGACCAATATTAACAGCACTCAATGCAAATGATATACACCTTTAAACAAAACAGCTCCTACTATGGCATTTATACTTTTGTTGTGAAAGACAGAAATGATATGTTCAATTACTGTCTATAATATAAACAGTAAGTATGCTAAATGGGTTTACCATTTCAAATGATGGACAATGAGGGAACAGAAATAATCTAAAATGTGATATTTATGAAGTAAAAGGAGAGAATATAGAGGTAAAAATTTATAGTAAGAGAGAGGGAGGAATTAATAAAGGTTGGCTATTAGTATGAGAGAAGTGAGAATAAGAATTCCAGGAGACAGACAGGTGAAAGAAAAAGTATGTACAGGTTTAAAACAACAACAACAAGAACAACAACAACAGAAACGTCAACAAAGTAACAATATAAGAATACACAAAAAATAGTAATATACTATTCAGACACCCCATTCTTTAATAAATTGATGCATAAAAAATATTTAGATTCAAAGATGGCAGAGATGTAAGAGAGAGGAGAAAAAAAAAGGAAAGTCTCAATGGAAAATTGAATAATTGCTTCTGTTGGTTTTCAAAAATTTTCTCAGCTTTCCTTCTTCACTGATAGGTGGGCTTATCTGAAGTTTGATGGTAGCTCCAGTCTGGTGCTGGACCGGTTGGCTGGGTGAGCCAATAGCAAGACTATCTCACACCTTTTCCAATCTTCCCACCCTTTAGCCGGCCCCTTCTGTCCCCATGCACTTCAGGACTCACTGAGCTAGAGAGAGCCCAGTTTTCTCCAGTTTCTCCAACTTGAGCTCCCTCTGGGGAACTGCCACCAGTCTCTGGCTTTTCACAGGCTTGGCAGGCCCAGACTGGCCCAAAGAGACTCAACTGCAATCTGAATGACCAGGGCTTCAGATTCCCCAGGCTCTGCCTTGCTGCAGTGCCAAGATCTCAATGCCATTCCAACTTGCAGAGAGACCACTAGGGATGTGCTCATACAAAAGAGCAACCCTGTAAAGAGGCAGGCAGATGGTAGCCACTAGCACACCCAGCAGAAATACCTCAGGTGCAACCACACCTGCAGGTACCCAGACAATATATCTCCAGGCCCTGGCTGGTGTCTCCAGAC
Organism: Geosciurus inauris; assembly: GCA_004024805.1. Lineage (NCBI taxonomy): Eukaryota > Metazoa > Chordata > Mammalia > Rodentia > Sciuridae > Geosciurus > Geosciurus inauris. Next base: position 14,907 of record PVHX01024680.1, on the reverse strand, counting down.
TGAGGCAGCCACATCCCAAGATGATGGTGGTGGTGGCAGCAAAACTACAGGCCCTGGCCATTGTAACAAGATGTTGGCAGCCACATGTAACCAAACCTGTGGGTGCTGTGATAATGGGCTTCCAGGCAGCGAGTGATCCTTTTGCGATCTGAGGGTGGTCTGCAGACTAAGAGCAGGCTACTGATGAGTAGATGTCGGGTGGAGGGCAATGGGTAGGTAAAAGGCAGGCGATGAGCAGGCAAGAGAAGGGGAGGTGGGCAAATGGCGGATAATAAGCGGCAGTCAGCTAGTGATCTCACCTGGAGATTTTTCTATTTACTATATTTCTCAAATGCAAAGTCAAACTCCATTCTATTTTTCAATAATTACTATTTATATTAGAATTATTTTTTATTTTGTTCTTATGGTTATTTTATATAATGAAAGTATAAAAATGATTGTTGTATGATTTTAGTAATCACACATTTTACTGTTACACACACACAAATATGCCTTGTGTTTACAATGCTTAAAGAGTGGTAAAAATCACAGGGAATACATTTATTATAGGAAGTATATTCATCATATAATAGGTAAGTTTAAAAATTATTAAAATCTTCTTGTTCAATTAGGATAGACATAAATATCTGTGAAAAGTAAAGTTTAATTATATTTTGAAGAATACCTTTATAGGAGCAGTTTTTGAGAGCAATTGTGTACAAAATAGCTAGAAATCCATGTGAACATATAAAGACCCTGGGTGCTAGAAGGTAGGGCTGTGGTTGGCAGATGCGGCTTCAGAGATAAGCTAACACAGTATAGTCCTCTTAGAAGCTGAGTTACCAGGGTTTAAAAAAGTAGCTAAAAATGCAGTTCTGTCACAAGATATGTTCTCAATATTGGAAGAGGCAGCTAAGAGAATACAGTTTACTATAGCCAAAATGATGAGTTTGTCAAACTTTTGAGGTTTTATTTATTTAGAATACTAATAGTTGAAGTCAGTAATTCACATATGGTTTCTGATAAGACAAAATATTCTTGAAGAATGGGAAAATATACTACATGTCTTTGTTACAGCAAAATACATAATTTGTATGAGAATCTATGTTTAAAATAATTTCAAAACTATGAGACAGTGGTTATTCCTCTAGAAGCACAATATATGTATAATAATTAACCAAAAGAATGGGAGCCATGGAATCTAATAATTTGGTTTAAATAATGGGAGATTTAATAATAGATTAAAAATTAATATAGTCAGCTGAGCGTGATGACACACGCCTGTAGTCCCAGCACTTTGGGAAGCTGAGACAGGAGAATTGCAATTTCAAAGCCAGCCTCAGCAATGGCAAGGCACTAAGTCTCCATATAAAAACACAAAATAAGGCTGGGGATGTGGCTTGAGTGGTTGAGTACCCCTGAGTTCAATCCCTGGTACCAAAAAAATAATAATAATAATATAGTCAAAGAAATAATTTTAATCAATAGTCAAAATCTTCTAAAATGGAGAAATAAAATGCCTAAGTTCCTTGAGTTTTTAATTCTACCTAACAATTAGGATAGAAATGCTATTAATTAACTATAATGTCTGCTAAAAATAGATATGGTTAGAAATTTTTATATGTCACTTTATGAGGAAAGAATTATCACAATACTAAAACCAAAGATATTACATAAGGAGGAAAAATATCTAATGAATATAAATGCAAAAATTATGACAAAATATTAACAAATTAAATTTGACAATGTGTAATATTATTATAGCACCACGGCAAATGGAATTTATTCAAGATATACAAGACTAGATTAACATTTGACAATTAAATAGTATAATCCAATGCATTAACCAGTTAAAGAAGAAAAATGCATATTCATATCAATAGATGCCAAAAATACTTGTCAAAATTCAGCACTCATTCATGATAAAAATTCTCAGCATATTCAGAATAAATCCAATGACATTATCTCTAAACTTTCTTGCATTGTCTTACAAATAAGCTTTCGGTTACTCATCATACCCAAATTACTACAACCAGGAATCAACAGAAGAGAGTCCAGAAACAAACCTTCAAAATGTAATCAATTTATCTTTTACATAGGTGCAAAGAAAATATTGTGTAAGAATGACTTTTATGAGACTGAAGAAACAAGTCAAAAACTGGGAGAATATTTTTATAAGTCATATCTTTTAAGAATATGGATCCAAGATAAGAAAAAAATAATAATACTAAATAATAACAAAGCAAGAAGAGAAAATTCTCCCATGTAGAAAAATTTAAGACTTAACGTGTAGATATTCCACATTCATGATGATGGATCAAAACTTTAAGCTTTTTTTAAGTGTAGGCTGTGCATATTAACTTCCCTTAAGAGATCACATCATAGAAAGAGAAAGAATAAATAAGATAATCCTTCATTTAAAAAGGAAAAAACATATCAGATAAACAGATAAAATGATTTGATATGAATGAAAGCAAAATAATAATATCAATATTTACAGGTTATAGTAAATATATTTGGGAGGAAATTTGCAGTTGATAATGTCTATATTAACAAATGAAGCAGCTGGGTGCGGTGGCGCAAGCCTGTAATCCCAGCACTTAGGGAGGCTGAGACAGGAGAATCATGAGTTCAAAGCCAGCCTCAGCAATGGTGAGGTGCTAAGCAACTCAGTGAGACCTTTCTCTACATAAAAAACACAAAATAGGGTTGGGGATGTGGCTCAGTGGTAGAATACTTCTGAGTTCAATCTCCAGTACCAAAACAAACAAACAAACAAAAAAATGAAGATAAATCTCCATTCATAAACTTTTAAATTGAGAAACCAAAATAATAACAAAGTAAACTCAAACCTATGAGAGAGAAGAAAATAATAGAGTGGAATAAATGAAATAGAAAATAGAAAATAAGTAGCAAAGCGTAATGAAACCAAAGTCAGTTATTTAAAATATCGACAAATTTGACCTTTAATCTTGAATGACAAAAAATGAAAGCAAAAATACTAAAATGAGTTATAAAAGGGACCTCATCATTGATGTTATAGAAATAAGTGGGTTAAAGCCGGGCACGGTGGTGCATGCCTGTAATCCCAACAATTTGGGAGTCTGAAACAGGAGGATCGTAAGTTCAAAGCCAGCCTCAGCAACAGTGAGGCGCTAAGCAACTCAGTGAGACCCTGTCTCTACATAAAACACAAAATAGAGCTGGGGATGTGGCTCAGTGGTTGAATGCCCCTGAGTTCAATCCCTGGTACCACAAAAAAAGAAAAAAAAAAAAAAAGAAATAAGTAGGTTATCAGGGACTAGTATAAAAAAGTGCATCCCAAAATTAGATTATCTAGATGAAACAAAAAAAAAAAAAGTATAGAAGGCACAAATGCTGCAACATACTGAAGGAGAAAGAATTTTGAGCATGGCAGTTATATTTAAATTGATTGAATTAATAATCATAAAAATCCTACAAATGAAGTACAACATAAGATGGTTCCACTGATGAATTCTACCAAACCTATAAAAAGGAATTAACACCAATTCTTTACAGACCAACCCTCCGAAAAACAAAACAAACAACAACAAAAGAAAACATAGAAGAGGGAAATGTTCTAACTCACTGCATGTAGCATAACCAGGCAAAGATAATAAAAGAAAATTACATATCAATATGTCTTATGAATATACACAAAAAATCTTCAAAATATACAAGCTAGCCAAATCAAGAAAAAAAAGTTACTTGAGAAATTCAAGGTTAATTTAGTATTCAAAATATCTCAATACAATATTTCATATTATAATAGAATGCAAAACAAAAAGCATTTCCCCTCAATATATGTAGACAAGGTATTTGACAAATAAACACAAATTCATGATGGAAACACTAAAACTTTAGACTGAGAATGAAAAATTACTCAACTTGGATAAGGACATACATAAAAGTTCCACAGTTAACCTCATACCAAATGATAAAAGACTGAGCTCTTTCCTATAAATCAGGCACATTACATAGATTTTTCTTGTCATCACTTCTATTTGTCATTATCTGGGAGTTTGTTGACAAAGAAATCAGGCAAGAAAAATGACTTAATAAATTTAAGAAAATAATAAGCAGCCTACTATTTGCACATGACATCATCTATGTAAGCAACATCCAGCAAAGTTTGCTAAATTAATTAAACAAGTTTTAAGTATGCAAGCTCAATATATGAAAATCAATTGCATAACAATATGCTAATGATGAGAAATAGAATAAATCTAACAAAAGTGATGAAAGATGTACATGAAGTAATACAAGTTGTCATTCAAAAAATTAAAGAAAATGGATTAATGGGAAAACAATCCATATTCATGAATTGGTAAGAGTAATATTTAAAAACAATAATAATGCCATATTGATAAAAAGTTACAGATCAATTTCTATTAAAATCTCAGCTATCTTTTTAAAATTATTTCTTTCTTTTTATAAACTGACAAGTTTATTATAAAATTCACATAGAAATGCAAGGGAACAAAGATAGCCAAAAACACTTTTTTTTAAATTGGAATACTCACTTCTTGATTTTGACAGTTCAAGATCATATAGTACTGTCATAAAGAGAGAGATAGTGTTTAATGAAATAAAATTGAAAGTCTAGAAATAAATTAATACACTTATAGTGAATTAATTTAAAAAATTGTTGCCTAAATAATTCAATGGAATAATAATCTTTACCACAAGTAATGCTGGGACTAGTAGATAACCACATGAAAAAGAATGAATTTGGATTCCTGCCTCATGCATTTATAAAAATTAATTTTATATGGATCAAAGACTTATGTATAACTATTAACATTCTAAAACTCTTAAAAAGTAATTGTAAATTTATGACTGGTTTAGAGAATAATTTTTTTGGAAGTTACACTAAAAGTAAAAATGAGAAAAATGGACAAGTTGGGCTCCCTCAAAATTAAAAAGTATTACACTTTAAATGATACCATTAAGAAGATGAAAACTTGTCATGTAAGTCATAAAATTAAAGTCCAATGTTGTGTTTTTCTTGACATCTGGTGAAATAAGGAGGGCCTTAAGTGACATAAGTCATAGTCCTTGTGCTCCATCCCCCCACCTCCACATTCTATTCAAATGATAAAGTATTCTGGACAAAGAACCCTCCTTATGAAATGAACTGGATGTAGTTAATTCTTATTCCTGAGAAACAAGTTTCAGTTCACTGTTAGCTTGCAAAACTATGCAAACTAATCAACCATCTTCATTTGGGAATCATGTGCCATTTCATAGTCTTATTACTAAAAGTCTAACTTCCACAGCCACTACTTTTCCATTCTATTTCCTTTTGCAACCTCTGTGTGGCTATGCATGGTAGAATTTCCTCTCTCAGGACAGTGTATTTATGTGATTACTAAACTCATCATTCCAGTGATATGTGCTGTGTGCTTGACCATTCCTATAATTCTATAATGAGAATTCCTCCCTCATTAACAGGTTGAATATAAGGTAATTATAACAATTTCTCTCATGAATGGGATGAGCTAGTCATTAATGAGCATAACTTGTCAGTGTCAATTAGCTGCAGTTGACTAACTGACTGGTTTGCGTATTAGGGGAAGGCTCCCTTGGACAGAAATTCCCATTGCTGATGGTCTTGTTCTTGTATTTTACCTTATACTCTAGTAAGAAAATAGAGAAAATATTTTATTGTCTCCCTGTTGAGTGTTGTCATTTTCTTTGCCCTAATTCCAAAGAAAATAATTGTGATTCCAAAAGAAATTAATTCCAAAGAAAATAATTGTCATTTTCTCTGCTCTCATTCCAAAGAAAATAATTGTGATTAATTGATTATAATCCCCAACATGGTGTGTTTTGTGGTTTGACTTGTGCTTTTTTAGCTTGCCTCTGAGACTACCACCTGTGGAGGTGAGAACAAAGCAACTTGAAACTGGCAATTGAGTTTTGATTTCTAAGGGTCATACTATAGCTCTCTGGTCAAATTTGTTTATCCTGATGGCTGTCTTTGTCTGCTTTGGTTAGCTATACAGTGTTGTAATTTGGCACCATTGGGATAGAACCAATGATAGCCCGTTGAGAGATTTGCAGAAAGGAAGGAGACCATTATCCTGGTGAGAATTAAACATGGCACTGGTTGCTTAACAAGAGTCATTGCAAATCAGGAAAGGATATCGACTTTGCATATATCCTGTACTTCTGCTTTATTGTTGCATGCATTCTTCTGAGTCCCAAGGGTATTGAGGTACATATTTATGGTGGCTGGTAGTTCAGGCATTGATGAAAAGAAAAAGAGAGCATTTTGTTTTTAACTGCTCTCCCAATGTGAAACATTCCAAACATCTGGGTTTTGGTCTGTGTTGCTGCTTATCAGCAAAACAAAGGGCTGATTTTGTAATGTTGGACGTTTATGAACCCCCACCTAGGCCATAGGCAAAATGACCTTACTGGATGTGAATGACAATCCCAGGGAAGTTGACTGGGAATCACAGGAAAAATAGAACTGCCATCTATGTGCCAGGTTAGGCCACATTCTTTAGAAACTCTCCATAACTAACAAGAACATTTCTTATTATATGTAGATGAAGACAAACTGAAAATTATCACTATCTAAGGCTATAAACACAAAATATTCTGAGGGAATTTATACACAGACAATAAAATAAGGAAGGAAAAGAAAAGGAAAACCTTATGGAGATACAAGACAGAGCCATAGCAAAGATGTTGTTGACCCGTTGATATTTGGGTTGGTGAGATCACAAAATTCTTCCCCACTGTGCCACTTTTCTGTTTATGCTCTGTTATAATTTGGACATGAGGTGTCTCCAGAAGCTTATGTGTGAAACAATGCAAGAATGTTCAGAGGGCAAATGACTAGCTTAGTAGAATTGTAATGAAATCAGTGGATTAATCCAGTGGAATGAATTAACTGGGTGGGCAGAAAGGGTATGGCTAGAGGAAATAGGTCATTGGAGGCATGACTTTGCAGTTTACATTTTGTCCTTGCCACATCATGCTCTCTCTTTTTCTTTACTTTTGGGATGCCATGTTCTGAACTGTTTTCATATGCCATGCCCTTCCACTATAATGCTCTTCCTCACATTGGGTCCAGAGTAATGGAGTTGGTCAACCATGGACTGAAACTCTGAAACTGTGATCCAAAATAAACTTTTCCTCCTCCAAAATATTGTTTATGTGTATACTGGTCACAGAGACATAAAGCTGACTAATACATGCCCACAGTGCAGCAAAGTACTGATCCCAGGCTTTTAGAGGAAAAGACCCATTTTACCATTGTGGCACAACAAAAGTGTTAATTCAAAATTGAGTTTAGCTTGGAGTTCTTGAACCCTGTGTACTTTTTTTTTTTTTTGTCATGAGAAGACCCTTAATTGTGATACTGACTTCAGACTTTTAGGAGAAAGAAATTTACAGGCTATAATCAAAGGGAAGCTTCCCTGAAATATATTCAGTGACAAAACAAAAGGAAATCACAAGCAAACAAAAACAAATGAAAGAAAATAGTACTCATGTGGGTATGTGCAGTGTCTTCTTTCCTTAGGGCAGTCAGTGTTGTGATAAATCTGCCCTCAATTTTATCTATTCAGAATAGT
>PVHX01024679.1:0-23598 GCA_004024805.1 Geosciurus inauris | reverse complement strand
TCAAGAAGTCAGCAATTATTTCTTCTCTTAAGAGAGAGAGAGCTTCTCTGATCTTCTAAAATAGCAATTCTCCCTTGCCATCTCAGGACCTATTCTGTATTACTGAATGAACAGACTATATATATGCTTTAGTTAGGTGTAGTGATGGGCAGGGGTTCTCTGATGGCTTTCTTTTCCTCACTAGTCTTTATTTGGCCCAGTGTTTAAAGAGCACATGCCAAGAATTCCAAGATAAATGACTACTAGGAAACAAAGCCTGATTTCAGAGAGAAAAACTGGCCCACATAACCATGTTACTGTAGATGGTATATGTCCCTCCTGCCATCCTAGAAAATGAAAGAAGATGAATGAGGAGTACTTACTGATCCTTTTCATTTTTTAAAATTTGCTAATTATTATTATTGTTGTCACTTGGTGGTAGATCTTACATTTCAGAAAACATTCTGACAGAAGAAGAATAATACTCCTTATATGATTAAAAAGTCAAAAAATAACATTAAGAGTTAAATTATTTAGTTACTTTAAAAAGCTAAGTACTTATAAATTTGAGTAAAGTGTAATATTGCCCTCAGTTTTCTTGGGCTAATACCAAATTGGCCTTCAAATTATTTTTTGATCAATGATGAATAAATTAGTCTGAAATATTATAAAGATTTAATTTGATCTTATTGATCAAAAAGGAAGAAATGTGAATACTAACATGCATGAGAAAAAGTTTAATCCTATCTAGTGAGGAAAAATATATGAATTAAAAGAAGACATCATTTATCTATATTCATCAAATTGAGAAAAAAATATCAAAATATAATAATCATGACAGAAAGAGTCCAAGAAAAGTTAAATCTCATAAAATTGCTAGTGGAGGTAAGACCCAGCAAGAGGAAAAGTGGACAACATTCACTAGAAACTTGCAATTTACCATAGCCCTTGGTCCATCATTCCTACTATTATATATTTATTATTAGAAAATGATTCTGTGTGTTGGAAAATTTTGTGAGATGAGTGCTCACTGGAGTAGTAGCATTCTCCTAATAGCGAAAAATCAGAAATAATCTCAGTGTGACAGAGAGAACTGGTTAAATGAAAAATGGAATATAAGGTAGAGTGTTTATCCTCATTTCATAGCTAGTAGAAATATCCATTAAAAATAATATTACTGAAGAATATTTAATGACATAGAAAGTACTCATATACTTTAGTAGAAAAAGCAGATGATGTTATAATAGTGTGAATCCACTTATACATACAGAAAAATTCTGGAAAAGCGCACATGAAAAGTTAAAGGTTTACTTGGATAATTATATGGTAAATAATAGCCAATATTACCTTTTTATTTTCATATATTTTCTAAGTTTTTCTACAAAAACTAAGACTAGTTTTTTTTCCTGAAAAATAAATGATTATTCTATGTAAAGTCCGGTTTAAAAAGAAGGTTAAGGGGTTTCACTTTTTCCTGATATTTTGTCTAATACATCTGATAAAATAGGATTATTTTTCTCTGGGTAGAGGCTCCAGAGAGTTGAGGATAGCATTCAGCACTCAGAGAAAAGGGAGCAAACCTAAGAGATTAATGGTTTTCATTTTTTTCCTCTTCTTTTGTAGATGAAAAGACTGCCCACAGGTGAAAATCCACACTAAATCAAGTTTTCCTCTACTATTAAAATCTAGTTTTTCTTACCAAAGTTTAAATAATGGTAGAGATCCACTGAATAAACAACTGTATGGTACATTAAATCAACATAACAGAGGCTTTAAAAAGCAAATTCCATTTAGAACTACCTTGAGACTAATTTTGCTGCCAGAATTCATTAAATTTATTTTCTCATTTTCTTCTAGAGTATCTTAGCCAAAATTCCAGAAATACAGAAACAGCTTCTTAAATACAGCCCAGTCATTCAATTTGAGTCACATTTCTAAGAGAGAACTCCTGAGATTGTTGTCAAAGGGCAGATGATGACTGTATTTTAAAATGAAATTGTAATGAGGGTGTCCATTGCATACACTTTGAGGTGATATATGTACAATTTTTAAAGGGTTTATGGTGACAAGAGCTGTAATCCCTCTTGAAGTGTTTTTCTTTGTTAATTTTTATTTAAGTAAATGCCAATTTTATCATTTTTATTACTTATAATAAAACCACACACTCTAGTGGAGCCAGACAGCTTAGTGATTCATTATAGTATCAAATAACCATGAGAAGGTGGGTAGTGAAAGCCCAAGTAGTCTGAGACTCAGCAGGCAGGTGGCTCTGGGATTATTATTATTGAGTCTTGAAGTCAGAAGTTTCTGGAATACTTGGGAAATGTTGGATAGTAGTGCTACACAGCTGGGGTATCATCTCTCCCTGCCAGTACCAAAGACATTTTGATCTCCTTTGTAGGCACCATTCAGATCAGTGACCTCTTAAAAGGACTCTGTAATATTAAATATTCATGTTACAGTAGGTGAACAGCCTTGTATTAAGAGTGTTGGTTTAAGCGTCAGGGAGAAAAAGATTCACATTATGAGCACAATGGACTGTGATCTTGGGCAGGTTATCTCTTAAGTCTCCCTTCTTTGAGCCTGCCAAACTCACAAAAAATAGCTTGAGTTGTGAGCACTAAATGATTGCTCTAAAATAACTCTAAATTTAGAACTAAAATTACCAATAAACCTAGGAGTAAATGTATTAGTAAATATGATATGTTTATTTTTGATATAAGAACATTTATAAGCATATATTCATCATGTCAGAGAGTAAAGATAAATATTAGAACATAAATTCTATGTATTAACAAAGATGTATGACCTCCAATTATTCATAACCAATTTTACAATGTGTTATATCCTCAAAGGAAAGTAATTTAAAACTGCCCCTTTGTTTCTGTCTGGATTTTGTAGATATTAAATTCCTCTCATAAGCCCCTAATATATACATATATATACATGTATATATTATATATATGTATATATTCCTTCCTCCTTATATTTTTCTGCCAAATTCATACAAGTTCTTATTTAAAGATATTTTAAAAGATAGTTATTTTCTTCCCCTCCACACAAAAGTGCTTTCCTTCTATTGTGGGCTACTAATTTTCCATAAGCTCACTTGCAACCCTTCAAATGAAGGTTGAAATAATGTATATGTATTTATCCAAGGCTGGATTGTATTCATTTTGAATAAACATTTTCCTAAAGCCTAACTTACTTATTGAATTTCATAATATTTTGAGATACCGAATTCCACAAAAGGAAATAAATCTAACAGCTCATACAATTGTAGTTGAACTCGCAAACAAAAAGTTCAGTATACAGAAAAAAAAATCTTTGAATTGTTGCTCAAAAAGGAAAACAAGAGTCTGAGAGAGACTTGAATCTGTCCTCTAGCAATTCAGCAATCCAAAGGGACAACAGAGCTAAGGCATTTGGTGAACCATAGCCCGCTCTGATAGGGGACACTCTGCAGCTCCCAAAAGGCCCTCCAGGACATGATACAGGAGAACAAGTCTCCTCACAGGCTCCATGGCATTTCAGCTCAGCAAGCCTCTGGCCATTAATGAACTCATCTATCATCTGTTTAGGTTTCGAGCCAACAGACTATTGACTGGATCTAGACTCCAGGGACTGCGATGTCCTTTCCAGATCTGCTGAGGGACACACCATGTGATCTTGAACAAGTCAAGACACCATTTGGTGCTTCAAAAGCCTCAATCCACACACACAGAGGATAAGAAATAGCTGCAAGGCACCTGCCTCACCAGTGATAGGAGACAGAATGTGTGCATCCTCTCCATGTTTACAGGAAGCAAGGTGCTTAGTCAGGTAAGATGAATTTCCTCATCCTCAGCATGCACACTGTCCTAATATCCTACCATCTGATTTAATGTTTATTTTTTAAACTTTATTTTCATTCTAAAATTTTATGAATGAACTGCAACCTTTGTCAAAATTGAAATTAAAGAGTAGTTCCTTTACTATAGCAGGTCACATGATTCCAAGGAGTCTGTTGTATCCCTCAAAACCCTCAGCCTGACTTATTCCTGGCCACCTCAAGGACGGGTAAATCTGTAGGCACCTACCCCACTCCCACTCACCACCACTGTTGTCCCTAGCCCCTGGGGAGGGCTGTGCTTCCCTTGAAGTTGCCTGTATTGTGGCAAAACCTTGGCAAATCATCATTTTTTAAAAAAATTGCTTACATTGCCTATTTCAAATGTTTCATCTATTTCTGGTTGAGACCTTGACTTACCTTACATACCTTACAGATCTAAAGACACAACAATAATAATACTATCACAATATGGTAAACGTTGAAAATTTTGTGATTCTTTTTTACATCCCAAAATATGGCTGACTAGGAAATTTAAAATATTTTAATTTTTGTAGCCAGCATAGATAGTAAATTCAGAACTGAAATTCTGATAAAGAACCATATGGAGCTCTAAGACACATTTTGAAATTTATTTACACTATTAGGATAGGTTTTCTGATCATGAATGAAATGAATCGATTTCTTCAGTATTGCAGTCTGAAGTAACAAATAATTAGTTCCAGAAAATTAAGACTATACAGGACATATTATAGTAAGCCTTACTCCTATCTCAGTGATAAATTCAGAATTTTGAGAAATGTACATTCTTTCCTATTTGCACAATTTATTTGTATAATCCTGTTATATTTGAATTATAGTGGAGTTCCTAAAGCTAACACCAATGGAATATTTGATATCTGTCAACCTACATGTTAAGCACATGATATAAATGATTGTAGAATCCTCCAACTGTTTTATGACATAGTTTTAATATTATTATTACATATGAGGTCACACAACAGGTTTAAGACAAGTAAAATTTGGCAGTTCAGAACACAGGTGTTAGGTGTAAGAGACTAAAGAAAGAATCATTGGGCTCACAGAAATCTACTTGATGTGTAAATCTCATATCTTTCACAGCACCCTTCCTTTTATGTATCAATTCTGTTTCTTTGTAATGTTAGTTAACATTTTAATTTAAGAGAAAGCTTCCTGAGTCAAGGTCCCTTCCAAGTCTCACCAGCTAGAAAAGACCAAGTCTTTTCAAGCTTTTTCAAGATTTCAATGAAGTGAAATCTTCAAAAGATGTTACTTTGGGTTGAAATCTAGAGATAAAAAATGATCATATAAATAGCACTTTGGTCCAGGTGGTAAACATTATGTAAAAAATATTTGACCAGAAGGACTAGCTTTCAAGGGAGTGCTGGCCAGATTCAGGCATTCCTATCAATCCAAATGCGCTGTGTGTACTTCACTGGGCCTTTCCCTCAAACACAAGACCAAACACTCCATTATGCACAACAATAATACAGGAAGCTCTTATGTTTGCCATGCACTAGGATAATCACTTTGTGTGCATTGTCTCATTGAAAATTCATAACTTTAAAATAGATGCCACTATTATCCTCCATCTATAAATAACAGACTCCTTATTCCTTCTAAATGTGCCTCTAAAGTCCAAAATGACAAGATAAAATGGTGCCATTTTCAAACAACTTTTTCTTCTTTCGAAGAAACACCAATGGATAACTAAATAATTGATCCTTTTATCAAGAATTTAGGAGCCCCTTAATCTTAAATTATAGCTTTTAATTAAAATATAGAAATATTAGCTACCTCTGAATTTTTTGTGTTACGAAAAATACACATAGGATCTGGGACCAGCTCTACCACTCCTCCCCTGGGTCATACTAAATTATTGGACCCCACCATTTTCTCTACACTCTGGCCCATGTATATACTGTTATAATTCTCTTCTTTTCTCATCTTTATGCTTTTCCTTTTCTAAATGTATTACAACTCACATAACAGGTCACCTCCCTACTCTAGCCATTCTCTAACAGCAAGGTTGCCTCTAACCTGTACCTACACCATTCACCATTATAGATTGTAATTATCCAACCTATTATCTGTAAGCTTTCAAAAAGAAGGAGCTGTGTTCCATTTACTTGTCACACTATTTAGGAGATTTTCAAACCCCTTTTGAGTAAATTAAAACTCAAGCAAGAAAGTTCAAGGAAAAGAAAACTTCAACTCCATGAAATAATGGTTTTGAAAGTACACTACAAGTCAAATTGCCATGTATAAGCATGTCTTCTGAGAGATGTGTAGTCTAAGTAGGGAGAAAAGGAAAAGGCATATCATAATATAATAGGTTCAAGATAAACCTAGATAAGTTAAAAAGTGATATTAGAATGCAGACAATGGAGCAAAAATGTCTATATTTCTGCCTCTCTGGAAGTGGTAAGGGTGAGAGTAGAACTGATCTTCATAATGCATTTGAAAGGATTTGTTTCATAAGAGACTTAATTATGTCACTTTTTTGCTTGCCAGGAGCTATTCCCAAGAAGACAGCAACAAGATAAACACACATATATCCATATTCTCTCTTTCACTCTCACTCTTGAACTTGTATGAATGCATATACACAGGCACATGTGTGTGCACACATACACAAGGTCCTTTAAAAATTATCAAAGTATACAGGAGCTTAATAGAAACTTATATAGCCAACTCTCTCAATTAAAAAGAAAAAAAATGTGCTGGTGGTTGGGAACTGAAATTTGAATGTTGTCTTTTAGTCAACATCAGCTGTTAAATCAAACTGCAGATGACATAATGATGTCATATTAATTTTGGCAAAGCATATTAATACCAATAAAAGATGGCAAAACATTATTACAAGTAATAGGACAGATGGCAATAGATTTTAGGCCTACAGAAGAGCCACAAAATATACTGAATATTTACAAAAAAGAGAGGTTTTTAAAATGGGGAAAGTAAATTATGATACTGCTAAGGTTTTAACAGTGTGTCAGTCACTGTGGAGTCAAATAAGAGAAGTCAACTCTGAAGAGACATGGCACCTGTCACATCTGATATCTGTTTACATTTCCAGGAGTTTCTACCCCATTGTAAAGGATGACACCCTCACAGTAATTGGTTTGCTAATTCTTCAACACAGCCTTTGCTTCTGCTCAGCAGTTAGCCTAAGGTTGTAAACGGCACTATTTATTAAGTCTTATTAAGACTGCTGTCAGCTGTAATCATATTGCTCCTCCGCACAAAACCCACAGTGGCTCCCTGCTGCCTTCCTAATTAAGTCTATACTCCTTATCTTAACATTCAAAAGTCCTTTACAATATGTTGATAACCTTCTTTTTCAGTTTGTATTCTTACACTTTTCCAAAGGCTATTCTATTCTGGTGGAACCAAACTACTACTTGTTTTTCAAACCTTCTGATTTTTATCCTTCACATATGTGGTCCTGTATGGAATGCTCTTTCTGAATACCATTGTTGCCACCCATTACCATTCATCTCTACATAAGCACAGCCCCCAAAGATGTGCTTCACCCAACTAGGTTGCACCTCAGCTTCCCCAATAATCCATTGAAAAAAGATTCCTTCAATGGAGTACTCCATTGATGAGGTCAGAGCCTCATGAGCCAGTCAGTTATAGAATAGTTTACCTCTGGATTACAGACCAAGCCCTCAACACACGAGTCTGGGTGGCGTTCCAGATCAAAACCATAATGGCTTCCATATGATGATTTTCTGTTTTGAGCCTCATTCTATATTAGCTTAGCCAAAAGTGAGGTTTTTAAATCAGAACTTTTTGACCATTTTTTTGCCATATTATAAATACCTAAAATCCCAATGGGCTCAGGAGTCATCTGTGGGAACCACCTTAGGTTTAAACTCAATATTCTAAGAGGCCACTTCTTTCTGAAGGCTCCAGGCTCCTTTGGACAGAAGGTTCCAGGTTCATTTTTACTAATCAATTGATTTATTGGTTAGAAAAGCAAATCTTCCTTCTAAGGATGACTCACTAATAGCTAACTAACATCTACCACTACTCCACATAAAAATGATATGGAATAATAATTGGGTTTGATTAGAAAAGCAAATTAGAGGATCCTTAGCTTACAAGTTAAATCAACTTCACTTAATTCTGTCCTTTAACAAATACATGAAATAACAGATATATGAAATATCAAATCTAGCAAGATGTTTATAGAGATATTAAAACTATTATTCAATCTGCAGAAAAAAATGTTGTGTATCTGCTTTTTTCCTTCTAAAAATGAATGAGGACAAGTGAAAAGAAATACCAAAAATTTTTTAGCCTCTCGATCTTAGATGGTTATTGAAGTAGTAAGAAATTATATATTCATTCTCAGTTTCAGAATTGACATTTTATTGGTAGTTTTGAAAAATCCATGTATGTGTGTGTGTCCATGTGTTGTCCCCCGTAGACAGTTAAAAAATCAATTCCAATAAATCAAAGAAAAACTTCTTCATTTGGTTACGTAGTATCATGAGAACTTGCCATATACTCTCCAAAGTAAAACATTTGCAAGATGACTTTCGAAGGAGGGGGAAAAAAATGAAGGCCAAAAATAAATCAATTAATTCACTAAACTCATTTTAAAGACCATATGTTATTTTATGTATTCCTTCCAAGAAAGGAAAGCCAATCTAATTCTTTTCCTATCACTAAGCCAAAGGCTATCAGCAAGCCTTTCACAGAGTGCAATCATTTCTTCCCACTCCATAATGCTAGTGGGCAAATCACATATACTCTGAAGCTTTCTCTAAGAGTGTGAGTTAATTTCCAAGAATGTCATTCCTCTGAGCTTTACATAAAGTTACTCTCAGTGTTTCATTCTGTGTTCTTTGCTTTTACAGTGTCATTGGTTTCATATACCAAATACACTTAAAACCAGGTATTTCTTGTATAAGGCAAAACTTGATTTAATTTTTTTTGAAAGAAACAGTTTCCTCAGTTTTGATTAATCCTTCCATCACTTGTGTCGTCATTGTGTCATCATTTCCTAAGAAGCATATCGCTATGGTCGAGTAAAATCATCTGCACCAAAACAGATTTCCATTGTGTTTGACAGTAAAATAATCTTTTATTTGACCAAAAGCCAATGGTGCTGTTAATTTCTCTCCTTTTGCAAAATTAACTACCTGCAAGGATTTTAGAAGATGGGGTAATCATGAGGTAAAGTGGTATATGATCATTTTCTCCTCTACATATAGTCACAGTGAGCATGGTTGTATGCCTAAAGAGTACCAGACACTGGACAGGAAAGCTCAGGAGAGTCACCTTCTGAGGGAAGTATGAATACCATTCAAGGGATGGAAGCTTTCCCTAGGTTGTCTTTGTTAAATTCCTTCAGATAGGCCAGTGGCCCTCCTGTCCTGCACCCCTTTGCCCCATAAACATTTCACAATGGATAAATGGTCTTTTCCTACTTCTGAGACACTAATGGGATTATTCCTTTGTGACTGATCTTTCCTTCAGCTATATCCTACCAACACTTGTGTACATCTTGCCTAGAGATGAGAAAAAAGTTGAAAAAAAAATATGTAAAACCAAGTTTCTGGCTTAACGTGTCCATCACAGAAGAGAGAAGTGCCCAGCACTGAACATGCCACCAGTGAAATATTAGTTTTCTCTAACAAGAGCCCAATATTTCTACTTTGGAAGGAAGAAGATAAAGGAATGGAAGTACCTCCTACTCCCTCATCTTGAAACAGTGAGTAAAATCCTTATAAAAGGGGGGCCCAGCATAAGGACCATGAGGACAAGGAGAAAGAGAAGACATCTCACCAACAAAATGGATATGATAGCATGAGTCATATCTGAATATTCCTGAATATAATTTGGGTTTTTTAAATTAGCAGTGAAGAAACATTTAAATTGGTCTGCATTTCTTGATGTCCGAAGATTTGCATCTCATTGCTTATTTAAAAGAACTAAGTCTATCCCAGACAGAACCATTTCTGGTTTTGGCACATCTAAAACAATGATGTAATTCAAGGTTTCTGGTGATCAACACTCTTGATATTTTGGGATGGAAAATTCTTTGTTGTGGTGGGGGGCTTTCCTGTGCATTACAAGATGTTCAGCAATATTGCTGGCTTCTTCCCCAAGATACCAGTAACAACCTGAAGTCATGACAACTAAAAATATTTCCAGGCATTGCTGCATGCTCCATGGGAGGTAAAATCACTCCTTGGTTGGGAATCATAGCTAGAACTGATGGGCAGCATAAAATATGGTGGGTTTCTGGTCAACAGCACCTGGAGACACCCAGAAGGCTTCCCATAAAATGTGATACTTGAGCAGAGATTTCAGTGCTGAACAAGAATTGTCCAGAATGCCAAAATAAATCCTTTTCCTGAGAGAAAATTTCACTGGAGATCTCAAAATTTAGTCCATTCATGGTCAGTACTGGAATGTCTGAGTCAATTAATTATTGAAATTATACAGGTAGAGTTGTTCTGTCATGCTTTCTACCATAACACATTCAGGACAATTGGCACTTCTGAAAGGTGGTATAATAGAACAACAGTTTAGTGCAGTCACTAGCTATGTAATCCTGGAGAAGTAGCCTAATTTTAGGGTGTCGCAATGCTCATGTCTATAAAATGAAGGCATTCAATATAAGTACATGACCTCCAACGCCCCTGCAGATTATGGAATTATTTGATAAATCTTTCTTTCTTCTTATAGTAATCTCTTGGCTCATTAAAATGGATCCCCTTCATGTTGTATTGATTTGCAATGAGTCCTAATCAAATAGTAGTACTAATAATTGGGTACTGCAAGCTGATTATAAATGCATCCTTGGTTTTCATGCCCCTCTAAGGAAAATTACTCAGATTCAAAGGAGAAATTGCTTACCCTTTAGACAAATCCCAGTATTATTGCACTGACAGTGAATTAAATTGCTCAGGATTGCATCAATTTCATAAAGTTACAACCTTGTCATAGGATAGCCTGTCACAGATATATACATGTCATACATTAATACCCTTCAAAAATCCTGAAATGTGTCCACAAAGGAAAAGAGAGAAAATCTAATTCTATCAATACTTTACTTTTTAAAAAATAGCCTTTAATTTTTAGAGAACTTTAGATTAACAGACACTAGAGACAGAAAAGAAACTGTAGAGTTCCCAGATAATTCCTGCTCCCATAAACTGAGGAATACACATGTTAAAATTGCTGGACTACACTGACATGTCATTATCCCCCCAAGTCCATAATTTACACAGGGTTCTCTCTTGATATACATCCTTGGTCTGGACAAATGTTAATGACATGCATTCACCAGCATAGTACCACACAAAATAGTTTCATTACCCTAAAAATCCTCCCTGCTCCTTCTACTCATTCCCCATGCCTAGGGGACAATTTTCCTTTTACTGTTTCCATAGTTTTTCCTTTTCCAGAATGCCACATGGTTGGAATCCTATTGTACATATAGTCTCCAGATTGGTGTATTTCACCTAATAATATGCTTTTAAGTTTCCTCCATCAATTTTCATGGCTTGAGAGCTCACTTAATTTTTGCACTAAATATGCCAGCGCTTGAGTAAATCACAATTTTTCACCCATTCATCCACTGAGGGACATCTTGGTTGGTTACAAGTTTTGTCAGTTATAAAGAAAGTTGCTACAAATATCAGTGTGCAGGTCTTTGTGTAGATTATAGAAACGTCCAAAAATGTAATTATACTTATGTATGAATTAATAAAGCAAAAATGAGTATGACATCTCATATTCTTCATTCAAAAATAAGTCAGCATTTATTAAGCTTCTAATTTACATGTTTCTGAATAAATTCAGCAGATAGGTTAGAGATCCAGAAGTAACAGCCATTCTCTTGGTAAATGAGTACAGATGTTCCCCAGGCCCTCACACAAACACAAAAGCAGTGAGACAAGCTGCCCCCATGACAAGATCAGGTCAGTGTAAGACACAGAGAAGGATCCCAAGTGTGTTCTTCTAGTCATACAGACTACAGGTGATTACAAGTTTCCTGGGAAAAATAGGAGATTTGAAGAAACTATGTTTCTTCAAGTTCACTGTACATGAGTATGTAGGACAGAGTTCTTCAATAAAAGGTTGATTAGCTCCTTGTTTTATTAAAGAACTCCTTTGGGGTATCAGTTAACTATTGCTGCATAACAAACCACTCTGAAATTTAGAGGCTTTTGCAGGAACCACATATTTAACTCATTATTCTATGGATAAATAATTTAAGATTGACTCATCTGGGAGGATATTTCTGTCTCAAATGGACCTCTGCATTGCTTGCTGTCAGCTGCAATTTGTCTTTCCTGATCATTGCTATGTGCTGTCCCATCACTGTGACCAAGGCTGGGACAACTGGGCTAACTCAGCTCTGGACCATATGTTCTCTCAACCTTTGGAAAGTTGACCTGCAGTTGTCCACATGGTGGTTGGGTAGGGTTTCACACAGCATGGATAAAAGGAAGAGTGAAGATTATGACTATTTGAGCAATCTGCTACATCTGGGTTATTTGATAATACCATAGTTTAAATTTGGGGTTCCAGAAATAAGCCACCAAAATTCAAATCCCTGTCATTCACTAGCTGATTCTTGCTAACCTCCCTATTCCTAAGTTACCTCATGTGTAAAATGGGGATAAAAACAGCAATTACCTTATGGTATTATCATTATGTATGGTTAGCATGCTGCCCAGTAAATAAAAAGAATTCAGCATATGTTTTTCATCATTATTATTTGATTAGCATTACCATTTGTTATAAGGTAATTTTACCCCACTCCAGGAAAAAAGTTATGAAATTATGCTGCTACATTTAGGCTGCTACCATCTTAAAGTAACTTACATATGAATCTATAGACAGAGCAAAGGAATAATTTTATTTTGCCTTTATTTTATTATAACTTCTTTTTACTAAGTAGTGCTGGGGGTGAATCCAGGGCTTCTTCCGTGCTAGGCAAGCACTCTGCCACTAAGCTACACCTATAGCTGAATGGTCTTTTCAATCTTTAACTATGGATAAGACCAGAAGCCAGTATCAGTAGTCTCTGTGATGTGAACCAGATGTATTTTACTTGCTTGAGAAATTTAGGACATTATCCAGTATCTTGTATGCAGCTATTGATCTGGCACATGTCTTTATCTTCATTCTTGTTAATAAGCATTCCTCCCCACAAGAAACAGTTTACCTTTACCTGGAAAGGTCAGGGATTCACCTTCAGTGTCATGCTGCAGGGTATATCAAATCTACAACCCTATGTGGTAATTTCGTTTTTAGGGATCTTGGTTGCCTTTGTCTTTCACAAGGTATTATACTGGTCCATTACATTGATAGCATCATGGTGACTGATCTAGTGATCAAAAAGTCACAAGTACTTTGTACATTTTATGTGGCAGAGTGGGAAATAAAGCCAACAAAACTCTAGGGATCTTCTACTTCAGTAAAATTTCTAGGGGTTCAGTGACTTGAGGCATTATGAGATATCTCTTCTAAGAGGGAGTAAGTTGTTTTATCTGGCCCCTGCTACAACTAGAAAAGAGGCACAATCCTGGTATACCTCTTTGGATTTTCAAAGCAACATATTCCTCATTTGGGTGCATTACTCTGATCGCTTTGCCAAGTGACCAAAAAGATGCTAGGCTTTTGATAGATCCCTACAGGTGAGACACAGTGCTGGTGCTGAGGAATCTGGAGGAAGGCCCTACCAACATTCTCAGATTTCTACTCTCCTTTAGAGAAAGAGCTCTTACCCTACTATGGGGCCTTAGAAGAAAATGAATGCTTCACTAAGAGCCAGCGACTTACCATGTAACTAGAGCTGCCTATCAAGAACTAGGTGTTATCTGACCCACCAAGCCTTAGAGTCAGGCTTGGACAGCAGGACTCTGTCATCAAAGGGACTGGTATAGACATGATAGGTGCTATGCTTGGATGTGTACCCCCGAAGTTCATGTGTTCATGCACAATTTCATGTTAATTGGAGGTAGGGCCTTATGGAGATAAGGATGACATTAGTGGTTTATAACAAGAGGAAGACAGATCTGAGCTGACAGCTTCCCTCTTGCACTCTTTGGCCAAATGGTGCCTTCTGTTGCCTTACAATGAGGCAAGATGGCTCTCATGAGCTATCAGTGCCATGTTCTTAGACTTCCCCACTTCCAAACCATGAGCCAAATCAGCTTCTATTGTTTATAACTCACCTAGTCTGTCATGGCAGTAGAACACAGACAATAGAACTTGAACAGGCCCTGAAAACACTGTAAGTTGTGTGAAGAAGTGACAGGTGCCCCAGACTTGCTCCTACTACATTGCCTTCTCCCAGCCCTGCCGACACCTACGGCCTCCTGAGGAGCTCCCGAGGATTAGCTGGCAGTGAATGAGAAGATTTGGGCATGGTTTACAGATCGTTCTGCATGATAGGCTGGTACCATCCAAAAGAGGAGAGCTGCAGCACTAGAGCTCCTCCTGGTACCTACCTACCAGAATATAGCAGTAAAGGGAAGTCCCTCCTGTGGGCAGAACTTGGATGTTTACTTTGCCTAGAAGGAGAAATGGCAAGATATGCAGTTATCTATCCATTTGAAGGCTGTGGCCAATGGTTTGGCTTCCTAGACTTAAGGGCTAGAAAGGAATAAGATTGGAAATTTGGTGGCAAAGAAGACTGTGGAGATTTGCTAAAACATTTCAAGTAAAACTCTTTTTAAATGTTTCATTTTGCATTGGTCTTTGGTTTTCCATTTCCTTTAATTTATGACTCACCATAATACTTGCTAACACACTGAAATTTTTGAGTAGGAGCTACTAAACCTAAATTAAGAAATAAAAAGGATCATTTAATTCCCCCCAAATAGATTCCTACTTGTATCTGTCATAATCCGTTCAACAAAATTGTGATATGTTCTAGCATTTTTATTGATATACAATTAGATGTTCTGTCTCGAAGCATAATTTGCAATGCGGCCTTATTATGGAGTAATTTTTATTACATGTTTATTTTTGCAACACAATAAATTTAAGTCCCTTTATGTTCCCATCAAAATTGAATGTTATAACTTAGTATTTCAACCACTAGTTTGCCAAATCTGGGTACAAAATCATAATACAAGATCAATCTATGTGAACTTATAAAGAAAGGCTTAAAGTATTAAAGTATTATTGTGAACATTTTAATATTCTGAAAAACTAGAAACTGCTTGAAATATTTTACTAGTATTGAAGAAATATGACAAATCTTATCTTCCAGTCCAAAAGTATTTATTCATTTTATTTTATTCTCTTTGAGCACATTTTTGAGAAGGTCGCCACAATGCCAAAATAAAACTCAGTGGGGTCGAAACTGATTGTTTTGTAGTGTGTGTATATATATACAAAGTAGTTTTATTCAATACAAACATGAACTCCAATCATTCAAACAAACTTCCTTTATTTATCACAGGAAGATTTGTCATTTGTTGAAAGGACTTCTGAAAGCTGGGGTTGTAGCTCAGTGGTAGAGTGCTTGCCTAGCATGTGTGAAGCACTGGGTTCAATCCTTAGCATCACATAAAAATAAATAAATAAAATAAAGGCATTGTGTCCATCTAGAATTAAAAATATTTTTTTAAAAAGGACTTCTGAGAAGCTATCACACACATTTTGGTGGGGATATAAAGAAAAAGTCCACAATGTTTCTGATTGAAGTGTATTGCAGTCTGCTTGGGTATAGGGAGCATGCACATCTTAATAATGTAATCTATACAAAGAACATCAGTTTGCATGATCACTAAAATATGGTAACGTGTTTCAACTAAGATACAGATTAAAATGCAATCAAAATAAAATGTCAATAATCAAGAATTGATTCAGAGGAAAAAGTGAGTTTTGAAAGGGCAAAACAAGTTATT
Organism: Geosciurus inauris; assembly: GCA_004024805.1. Classification (NCBI taxonomy): domain Eukaryota; kingdom Metazoa; phylum Chordata; class Mammalia; order Rodentia; family Sciuridae; genus Geosciurus; species Geosciurus inauris. The sequence goes on along the minus strand of PVHX01024679.1, from coordinate 7,875 downwards.
TGATAAACTGAAATAAATTAATGGGCATTGACAAAAATAGAATAGAACAGCGTAAAGCATGTCATAGCTGTGATGAATTTTTTTCGATTAACCAGAAATAAGAAAACTTGAAAAAAGGAGGAATGTGTTGAGAATTTCGACAGAACTCTATTTTATCACAGAGGCAGCAAAGCGAAGGGGTTCAAAGCTTGCAATCTGGAATGAGACTACCTGAGTTCAAACCTGTCTGCCACTAATTAGCTGCGTGACTTCCAGTAACCTGGTCAACTGGTTTGTTCCCTGATTCCTCACTGGGAAAAAGAGCTAGCAGCAACACACACTTATGCTAGGTTGTGCAGTGTGGACTTGGTTAGTTGAGAACTACATTTCCCAGAATCCTCTTCCCTGTATGATTTTGGGTTATTTTAGTCAGAAACAAAAAAGAACATCTAATCCCAGACTAAGTGTCTTACACTTCAGAGAAGCTTCCTTTGGGATAGTGAGATTCTATTTCAAATAGTGTTCATTGATTATTTACATATCACTAGAGTGCTTTTTTTTTTTTTTTTTTTTGTATTGAGCTTTAAAATGATATATTGGGAAAGGCAGATAACATCATATTACAAGGTCTAAGATGAGCTATAGCAACATGTTTTTTATTTCAGTTGTTCCCAGCCATGCAAACAGCTGGGAGCTAAATGAAACAATGATAATGAAATGTTACTAGCATTGCTATCCTTACAGTTGTACTGCTAAATACAATAGAAATGATATAGAGTATTTTATATTTTACAAGTCTTTTTCACTATCTTTATTCATCTAATCTTGACTAGAACAAAAGGAAATACATGTTGAGCACAGAGTTGCATGCCTGTAATCCCAGAAGCTCTGGAGGCTGAGGCACAAGTTCAAAGCCAGCCTCAGCAATTCAGCAAGGCCCTAAGCAATTTAGAGAAACTCTGTCTCAAAATTTAAAAGGGCTGGGGATGTGGTTCAGTGGTTAAGCAAGTGCCCTGGGTCAATCCCTGGGACCAAAACAAAAATAAAACCAAAAGCAAAACAAAACAAGAAAACTAAATCACAAATGAACGAACAAACAAAAACAAAACACGAAGGGTACCTGGACAATTATGGAACTACTAGTTCCATGTCAGGGATGGGAAACTTACTCAGATTATTTAGTAGGCTCAAAGTTTAACTGGTAGTTACTTCCACTTAAAATTCACATTCTAGTATTTTCAAGTGGTCTTTGGGACACCAACATTATTATGGTAGGTTCAAATTAATGAAGACAATAGAGACAAAATTTTTTAAAAAAGTATTCCCTTTGGATGAGACTAGTGGAGGGGAATGATTAAACTAACATTTTAAAGCAAATAAGAAAAATCATTACCAGGTGTGCACATGAAAGAAATAGTTTAGAAACTCTCTAAAAAGTTTTAGAGAAAGCAAAACCTATCGAAACAGCAAGGAAAAGAACAGCAGAGATGTTTATACTTGAAGATGCCTGTAGTACCTCAAGGGTGTGCTTTGACCACGCAGCCTGAGGAAGGAGCAGCAAGGGACTCCTGAGAGCAGAGGTAGGTGGTACCTGAACAGATTCTGTTTCTCAAGGCCAAAAGAACATGCTGCTCAGTAAGGAATAAGAAATCTTACAGAGTGAAGTTAAAGAAGACACCTGGAACAACTAAATTCACAGATAGTCATTTAACCTGCCTTAGTCATCCTGTGTTTGAACTCAACACAAAAGACGGAAGAGGCTAATTTTCTGTTCATCTACAAATAATCAAAAATAGAAAGGGCTGTCTTCACTGAGCTTCTCATTCCCCACTCCTTGCCCAAGGCAGCATACACTCCTCTTGGCCACTCCTACCTCCTCACTGGTTGAACATGGCTTGTTACAGAAGCTCTCAGTCTTGCTGCACATGAGAATCCTTTGGAGAAATTCCTTAAAAACTCTGATGACCTTGCTACATTCTGTACTAAATCTGAATCTGGGGAATGAGAATGATACACTATATTTTTTTAAGGTTTCCCAAGTAACTTCAATGTGCAGCCAAGTTTTAGAATAATCTAAAGCCACACAAATGCAGTTACTGCCAGAATGGACCACAATTCAGCCAGATGCTCTATATTTCCCTTAAGTGAACAGAGCTGGCGGAATAGATTTTATTTGGAAATAGGATCTTACAGAGCTAACCAAGTGAAAATGAAGTCACTAGGGTGCACCCTGATTGGATGCACTGGTTCCTTATTTAAAAAAATGGGATTTAAATATGGACTGCATACAAGAACATCATGTGGAGTACAGGCAGAAACAGAGTGATATCTGCAAGCCACAGAATGCCAACTACAGCCAGCAAACCACTACAAGCTAGTTAAAGGCCTGGAACAGATTCTCCTTCAGCCTTCAGAAGGATCCAACCCTAGAGACATCTCAATCTTGGACTCCTAGTCTCTAGAATGTAAGGCAGTAAATTTCTGTTTAAGTAACCCAGTTTGTGGTACATTGTTACAGCAGCCCTAGGAAACCAACAAAAGGCTCAACTAGACATCTACCTTATAAAGCCCAGTTAAATGCATTCAAACATTCTCTTAACTGAGATCATGTTGGACTATTCAAAAGTAACTGTTGGTGGAGGTGGAGGTTAAGTTCAGGCAAAATACATGTATTTACTAGACTGTTTGAGGGGCATGGAAATTTTGTATACATAAATTCCTACACATAGTCTAACCAATACTTTACTTATTTCACACAAATTCCCAAGATTAATCATCCTGCACTAAACTCTAAAAATCTCATAGTAAATATTTATGAAAAACCTCTTCAAATAAATATGACTAGAATATCACATCTTAACTAAACTTAATAAAAAAGTTAATTGCATTTTTATATTGAGAAGGCACCAAAGGGTACTGAGTAAAAGTCAGCCTCCTCCCACACAGGTACCATTCAGTTCTTCAAGATTCAAACGTGTGATCTTTCTCTTCCCATCCCTGCCCTGCCTACCTCCAATTGGGGACCTGTTGAGGGCTAGATACTATGTTAAGGCCCTAAGAGATTGTTTGGGTTTTAAAATTTGAATACATAGCATTCATTTAAGGTAAGAAATGTACACGCTCCTACCAAAATTCAAACAGAAAAATAATGTGTAAGATGTCAAAGTAAATCCTCCTCCTATGCTTTTTCTTAGCTACTGTGCTTGCTTCTCTTGAGGCACTCAACATTACCAGGTTCTTAGACACACTTTCAAAAATGCTCAATGGAATATTAAAAATTTATGTGCACTTATTTTAAAGCACATGGTAGCATATTATTCATGCTCGTCTGCAAATTGCTAAGGGTTTTCTTCCCCTTTGTTCTACAATACACATAGAGATCTTTCATTCATTTTTTAAGCAAAATTTTATTTTGAAATGATTTTTTCTTTTAAAGAACAGCTGTGAAGATAGTATAGAAAGTTTCTAAATACCATTTATTTGAGTTGGAAATTTCACTAATGTTAACCTCTTACATAACCATGGCAGATTTTGTAGAACTAAGTAATTAACATCAGTTTATTACCACTAACTATGAGCTAAACTTTTGCACTATCTTTTCTATGTCTTCCTTTTACTGCTCAAGGTCCAACCAGCATATGATATTGTATTTAGCTATCATGCTTCTTCAATCTCCTCTGGCCTATGATAGACAATGTTTCAGTTTTCCTTTATTCTCAACTCTCAACAACTTTAAGAATACTTGTCCAGTATTTTATAGAATGTCCCACAATTTTAGTTTTATAATGCTTTTCTCAAGATTATACTGGCGTTGAGGAAAGATTACCACAGAGATGAAGTGCCCTTCTCTTCATAGTACAAAGGAACTATGCGACAAATATCAGAAATATCAATTTGATAACATGACTAAGGTGGTATCTGTCAGTTTTTCCCACTGTAAAGTTACTCTTTTTACTTCTCAAACACTATTCTTTGGAAATGAGACGCTAAATCCAAACCATTCTTAAGCAGAGGTAAGTAAGCTCCATCCTGTGGATGGGGTTATGTCTATATCCATTATTTGGAATTGTATAGATTTGTTTGTTTTCCCCCATTTATAGTTATTTATTCATACAAGTAGGACCTTATAGATATTTATTTTACACTTTGGGTTGTAATCCAATACTGTTTTATATTTGGTTGCTCAAACTGTTCCAATTGGGCCTGTTGCTCTGTCTCTCTGTGACATGATGTATTCTATTCTTTTTTTTTTTCTTCTTTATTTATTTATTTATTTTTAGCATTTCACTAATTTTGGACACTAGAAGATGTTCCAGGATCACCTTGCATTTTTATCTTATATTTTCATTGTCCCAGCCCTAGAATAAGCCATTTCTCCAAAGAATGCTAATTGCTTTTGTTAGAGAGTGGATTCACAAAACAAGATCTGGGTATGAAGTCCATTTTTTTTTAAATCTTAGTGTGTCCTTGCTTCTACACCCTCTCTGTAGACAGAACTAGGAAATAGAAGCTCATATATGAATCAATATATATATACATACATCTTTATTTCTGTATTACCAATAAATATGTATACTGATGGCTTCAACACCACAGGATTTGTTCTAGACTGCCTCCTTTGCTCATTTGTAACATTGATCTGGCTCCCATTATTGCAAATGCATATTTAAAGTATACATACACATACAATGTAGTTTCAGAAATGCTTATTGTAATTTGCTCTGAGAAACAAATCTGCTGGCTGGAATACAGGCTAAAAAATAGTGCTTATGCACACAGTTCTTTTTGTTTCTAGATTTTCAGTTTCCACTCAAATCAATGTTTTCTCAAGTCATTTAGGTCCATTACTCTCCCCCCGCCCCCCACTACTTTCAATGAGGTGGTGTCGTACATTTGTAAAGTGTAATTTGTCAGTTTGCATTGCTGGATCCCCTGACATACAAGATCAACTTTGATCTTTTCAAAAATTTATTTGCCTACATTAAACTTCACTTTGATGTGCAATTCTATAGACTTTGATAAGTGCATAGAGTTATTTTTCTGCTACCCCAGCAGCATACAGAACAATTCTATCAAACTAAATTTCCATTATGCAGCCCCTTTTGGCCAACCACTGTCTTGCCCCAAAGCCCTGTTCTCCATCTCCATACCTTTTCCAGAATGTCAAAGAAACAGAATCACAAAATATTCTTGGGTCTACCTTCTTTCACATAAGAAAACATATGTAGGATTCATGCATAGTGTTGCGGTCAACAGTTCCTTTCTTTTTATTGCTTAGTAGGAAACCATCCTGTGACTGACACATCAGCTTATCCATTCTCCAGCTGAACAAGTTGTTCCCAGGTTTTAGGGATTACAAATCAAGCTGTTATAAATACCCTTGCATAGATTTTTGTGTCAGTTTTGGTTTTAATTTCTCTTGGACTAGAGGTGAAATTGCTAGCTCATATTCATTTTACATGAAGCTTTTATTATATTTTTGGAATCTTAAAAATAGATGAGTAGCACCTCTATTAAACATATATTTTCAAAATGCCCTTTAATTTTAAAGCTTTCATCTTTCAAAAAGAGCAACATGTCATGATTTGTGCATGGCTGTATGTCAATAGTTGAAAATATATTCCCCATCCCCAACTCTTGGAGTAAATTGTTGTGGCTTAAAATGCCATGTGGTTGGGCATTTTATCACTAAATGAACAGTAAGTCTGTTGAACAACTGTGGTTCACACTTTTAGGTAGGGATTCTATGTTTTAAATGACTTTATATTTCCCTAAAAAGCATGTTCTACTATTTTCTTAAAATATATATTAAAGTGAAATAGCTAAAATTACCTAGAGAATGTGAAATTATTACTTTTTCCTCCACTAATAATTTGCTGTTTCTGATATTATGTGGGACTAGGAAATCCTAAGGGTAACTGCCCATCATATAGTTATATATTTTAGTATAATTTCATACTAAAAATATATAGGAAGATCATTGTAGAATTGTATATATTATGTATATAAAATTTACTAGATAATTTATATTTCCAAAATTCTTTCATTTTAAGCTATCAGGAACTTCTTACAAGTACAAATCTGAAATATAACCATTTAATCCACCCTGCATTATACATTTGATTACTCATGCACATCTTTAAGAAGAAGAAAGGGAGAATAAAGAATTCATATTATTATTTTGATAGCATTTAATTGGAGATTTTTAAAGATTTATATGTAATATAATTTTCCTATCTACTATTATAGCAATGAAAGGACTTTTATATAGGTAGTTAAATATGCATAATGTTGATTTGTACTTTTATTCATTATAAAAATTAATAGTTTGAAAAATTCAAAGCTTTGGTATGAATTGGTGGCTAGATTATGATTCTTAACTATGTTTTGGGATTATCTAGGTATGGATATACTGTATCAAACTAAATAATTAATAAATCTGCATTAGTTAACTTTATATTGCTATGACCAAAGTACCTGACAAGAAAAACATAGAAGAGAAAAAGATTATTTGAGGCTCATGGATTCAGAAGTCTTGGTCCACTGTTGGTTGATTCCATTGCTTGGATCCTGAAGTGAGGAAGGACATCATCGTGGAAGGGCATAGTAGAGGAAAGGTGCTCACCTGCTCACAGGCAGGAAACAGAGATATCAAGGCACCAGGGACAAAATAAAAACCCCAAAGACATGTCCCCAATGACCTACTTCTTCCAAACATGCCACACTCACCTACCGTCACCAGTTAGTAATTCATTTAAATCATGAATCTATCAATGGATTAATCCTCTGATTAGGTTATGGCTCTCATAACTTAATCATCTCACCTCTGAACACTGTTGCATTGTCTATTGCAGGACCTTACTGGGGGACACCTCCTATCAAAACCATAACTTTATCTCATGTAGCTTATGATAAGCAAAGATAGTGAATTTATTATTAGAATATTTATACTGAATATATACTACTCCAGGAGTAAGAACAGATAAACCAATATTCACCCATATTATTTCTGTTAGTTTATCATTGACATGCATTTGTGAGATCAATTAGCATTAAATATAGAATTATAACAAGGAAAATATTTGGCGTTATCTGCTTGCTAGGTAAGGTGACAGGAAAGGAAATTGTACAGAAGCTGTGACTGAAAAAGGAAAACAACCTCCAAGTTAATTAGATGGGAGAGGTGTGAACAGTCTTGGGTCCTCCAGATCTCCTCTGCAGGGAGCAATATGGCTCTAATAGGGCCTGAGTAAATTGTTTTGAAGCTTTGAATAGTAACACTATTAATATTAATAGTAATAGTTTAGATTCAGTGTTCTTTGGGTTATCACATGTTAATTACCTCTATCCTTGAAGAAATATTATGCCTTATTTACCTTTCCTGGAGATTTACTCCCCACATACCTCCACTTTGCCAATATTGCCATCAAATAATAGTTGTTTAGGATAATGTCTATATTATAGTGAAAATATAGACAACTTCTTTTTGAAGTTTCTTAATTAAAGAACATGAAAGCCCCTTCTGCTTTGGATAGAGATAAATCGATGGCATCATTATTGTACATCATAAGCTGAATGCCACTACCTTACCACTTGATTTTTGCCTTATGTGAATTTTCACTAGACTCAAGTTCTAGTCATATTTCCTCATATCTCTACCTTTAATGACCTTGCTTATACTCTAACTCACCAAAAACTCCTCTCTTCACCAACTCAGCTCAATGTTATCTTCTTCAAATGTCCGCTTGATATTCTTACTTAAATGTGTTAAAGACACTTCAAATTGAAAATCTTCAAAACTGAGTTCATGAATCCTTTCTTTCAAACCCAATCTTCTTTCACTGTCCTTCAGCCAACTGATTGGAACCATCCTCTCGTCCTTTACACCAAGAGACC
>PVHX01024678.1:0-23367 GCA_004024805.1 Geosciurus inauris | reverse complement strand
GCCACAGGCCCGTTTCTTCATCTCAGGATCTAGCATCGCTAGAAATCCCCGTGTCAATCACTGGCCCTTCACTGAGATCTCTGACTCGTCTCTACGCAGCAGAGACGGACAGATGGCAACCTACTACTGGGTTTCCCACCAGGAGAAAGGGTCAGGGGCCTGTGCTGGGTGCTACCTCATGCTAGTTTTCCTCACAGTTCTTACAGAGGGGAAGGGGCCCCAGTGAGGGGAGCCAGAAGGTACAGCCAGCCTAGGGCAACCTGGAGAAGTCGGCTCCCACTCAGAGCACCTAAGGAACATTATTCTTTTTACAGGTAAGAAAGGGACCAGGGAAGAAAGCGTTCTCCTCCAGCGCTCCGGTCCCAGCTGTACCCCTCTTGGTTCACACCACACTTCTGGCTGGTTCTTTCTGGAACCTTCTCTCTGGCCTCATGGCAGAGTTCGGTGCTAGCAGCAGACAATCCCTGCAGCACCCAGGGGCCAGGCCAGCTGGGTGGGGAGCCGCATTCCTTCTAGGGTGTAAACATCCTGCGCCAGCCAGTGGCTGTCCTCCCTCCCCACCTGCCCTAGAAGAGCTCACAACTCAGGACTCACTGAGGCTGAGAGGAGGCCCACAGAGCACCCCACCCTGCAGGTGCTGTCCTGGGTGAGCCTCCCAGGACCTCCCAGCCTCCTGCTCATGCAGGGGTCCTCTCCCCTTTCTTTGTAGCTGGCTTTTGAGGGCACCTCTCACAGGTGTTCCCAGCACCCAGGTGGGTCCTCCCTCCCCACCCTCCTTGGGAAGCTCTCTCCTCTGCCTGCCCAGATGTGTAAAGGCCCCAGCACCCACTTGTGCTCTGCCTGTCTCCTTGCAGGGCATTCTCCTGGGGGCCTGAGTCCTGGTCACACCACCCCAGAATGGCTCCCCGCAGCAAGCAGCCCTCTGAGACTTCACAGCCATCCCTGCCACAAAGCTGGAAAGTGACAAGCTGCTGAACCAGGCAGAAGAGGACAGGGACAGCATGCCAGCTCCCCTCTCCACTGCTGTCCCTCTCTGTCTGCCACCATGGACAGGAGGCCGGCAGCCAGCATGGGCGCTGTGTGCTCAGTGGCTCTACTCTCAGTGTCCCATGTCCTGACCCACCCAGCTCCAGGGCCAGGACAGGTGGCTGCAGCCCAGGATTAGTGGTGGAGCCAGAGGGCTGGGACAACAGCTGCAGGGGACAGGCCTGTCCTGGTCCTCCCAGGGGTCTGAGCCGCCACCAAGGCGCCCTCACGCCAGGAACAGACAGTGACTGGACAGTGGGATTCCAACTGCAGGAGCTGACAGCAGCTCAGTGCCTGGCGTGAGGGAGGGGTGCATCGCGGGCTGGTCCTTGATGGCTCGCCCTCTGCAAGCCAGCTCACTGATACCCCTTCCAGCCTCCTGCACTTTGTAAGGTGTGTGTCAGCCTCCAAAGCCTGATAAAGGCAGAGGTAGCACTGGGGCCACCCTGGGCCATGCCCACGTCAGCCAGCCGGCTCCAGGAACTGGCAGTGATTCCTGGATGTTCCCTGGATGGGGAGAAGACAGGATCCCAAAGGAAAAGGACAACTTAGAAGGGGCAGATGCAGGATTCCCTGGGAAAAGTGATAGTGGGGAGAGGCAAGGAGCAGGCAGCACTGGAACCCAAAGATGGGCCCCCAGTGCAGGGAACAGTGTCGCCCCAGGCATCGCTTTAGCAGGCTACCCTGGCTCCCTCCTCCCTCCACCAGCAGCCCAGAGGCCCAGGAGGCTGCTTCCCACAGCAGCCAGCCAGCCATCCTGGTGCGGGTGGTGCAGGAGCGCGCCTCGAAACGTGGCTGGCCTCTCCACTTCCTGGCATTTCCGTGTTAACACACAGGTGAGTCTGCAGGGCACGCCAAACACAGGGCCCTGTGTGGTCATGCAGGGTGACAAGCCAAGAACTTGGAAACCAGCTGGCTCTTAGAATAAGATCAGAACATCAGAACACAACCGATCCCAGTAACACTCTTCAGGTTAGCCACAGGGGACAGCAACCCGGGGTCCAGCCAGAAGGTGGGCTACCCTGACAGAGGAAGAGCACACAGCCACAAAAAGGATGCAGTTCTGATGAGCACCACACGGTGAACCTTACGCCTAGAACCGGGAGGCACTGGTGACAGGCCCCACCTGCGCCGTTGGACTTACAGGTGTCCCTTGAGGTCCTGCAACACCCACTGTAAGCCAGGAGCAGAAGTCAAACCATCCCAAGTGCAGACGCTCCACATCTCACGGTGGTGCCGTGTCCTGATAAACCCACCAGGAAGTGTGGATGGACAGGTCAAGCCACCCTACCTGGGGACCATGAGCATACGGAGCATGTAGAATAGGAAAACCCAGAGATGGGGAGGATGGGAAAGATCAGCCCTGCCAGGAGGCAGGCGGTGAGGAGGGGAGTGGCTGCCTAAGGGTCCCTCCGGGTTGGTGATGTGTCTGGAGATAGACAGGAGGGGGCGGTACATGACCCTGGATATCCTGAACACTGCTGAGCGGTGACACTGAAATGGCTCATTATCATGGCAACTTCACCTCAACAAAATTTTAAAAAATAGCAAACTCTGTAAAGCAACAAAGTCACTTGCAGGGTGGGGAGGTATCTCAGATGCTTGCTTAGCATGTGCAAGGCCTGTTCCACCCTCAGCATCACAAGAGAAAGAATGAAAACAGCAACGGGAGGTGGTCAAGAGGCACAGGAGCACTGAGGCTGTCCAGGCAGTGACATGCCTAAGAATGTGCCCTTCAGGAACAGCTGGGGCTAAAACATCATGTATGTGCAGGGAGGGCAGTCGGAAAAGACGTCTTAATTTAAAAATGGTGTACATCAGAGCATGCTCTGTTACCAGGGATACACCACCCAACGACAGAAAGAACACCTGTACAGTTGGGAGCTGAGCCAGCCAGTCCTGCAAAGAGATAAGCCACAAGCCAGAAGTAGAGCCAAACTTCACCCACGTCAGCACCAGGAAGATGTCATGGGTCAGAGACGCTGACTGAGCCGCAGAACCTGGTGGCCCCTCTGCAGCCATACCCCAGGCAGGGGCAGCTGCCGGGGACTCTGGGCCCTTGTCAAGACAACCCACTAAACAGGTGGGGTGCCTCAACACAGCTAGGGCCCTAGACCTAGGGGCACCTAGGTGCAGACAGGTGGCGCCTGCAGCCTGCAGCTTGCCACTGTCATTTCGGGTTTAGTACTGCGGGGGTCCTCATGAACCCGCTGTGAAGGCTCCCGTCATAGAGATGTGCTTGCCAGACAGGAGCTCAAGGACGTCAAGATGGCGACGGGTTAGGGTACAAGAAAAATGCCGATGGCCAACAAGACAGGGAGAGGAGTCATCGTGTCCCCGATTACATCAGGTCCCATCACCATGACAACCCGCCACAGAGGACTCTGCCCATGATAACCCCTGCTGCAGGTTCTGCATGCTAGAAGTACCAGCGGGGAGAACTGGACAGTGCTCTAATCAGGCACCATGAGGAGGCAACAGGAATAAATGGGTGAGGTCTTCAATCTGGTCTGTATGTGAAAGAGACCTCCCCACCTACCTGACACAGTGCTACTTTCAAATTCTCCTTCAATACATCTGTTACTTCTGCTTAATTTTTTGTTCGGAACACAAAGAACCTAGATCCCAAGTGTACACCCCAATAGTAACATTTATTATTCCCGTTTTACAGATGAGCAAACTATGGCAGAGCAGAGCTCAGTCAGCAAGGACTTGCAGCTGTCAGTCCCCGAGATTTGAACCCAGACCCACTCAGTTTACCTCCAGAGTTGGGGTGAAGACTCCCTTACCCAAGAAAGGGGCCATCTGCTCAGCAAGGACAAGCAGCAGCCCCTTGGTGTTGATGACCCTTTCTGCTCCCATGCTGCCCCCCCAATCTGCCCGGAGGATTCTGTTCAGTTAATAAACTGGTCCCTGGCCTCAAGGGCCCAGGTGTGTAGGATACAAATCCACCCCAGGATCTGGTATTTGAAAACCAGCGCCCAGCTAAAGGACAGTTCCCACAGCAGAGCTGGCTCCAGCACCTGGAAGTGTCCTTGACCAACTTCAGGAAGGCCTGAAGGCAGGGTAAACCCACTGCACAGGGAAATGGCCCTTCCCAGGGAGCCCAGGCCCACTCAGTATGAAGCCTACTTGTGTGAGGTATCTAAGAATTCCTGTAGAAACACAGCTATGCAAACTGTTTTATAGCACCTTGCATGCAGATGCCTGTGGGCAAATATCTACAACCCCAGGCTCAAGTTAAACTCAGTCTTTTGAAACCAAGAGATCAAAGCCATCTGGGAACCTGGTGTTCCGGTTCTGAAGGGAGGCTGCTGCAGGCCCTCCCTGGTTCTGCTACTACAGGCAACTCCCTTCTCTGCTGGGCAATGCTAGAGCCTTTCCCGGCCTTCCATTATCTGAGCCCATAGGTAACCTGGGGACCTTGGTGCTGAGATCAGAGGACTCCATCTGGGCCATTCCCTGCCAGTATGCCACCTTGTCACGGCTGTTCAGCTTCTCAGAGGCACACTTCATCTGTAAAATGAGGCCTCTAGTGACACCCACCTGTCCTTGAGAAGATCAAGATCAAGCCAGGAGAGCTTTGCAAACTGCCAATCGCTGTGCAAATTTAAATATAAAACTCACTTGCAGAAGAGTTCTTCCAACACTGGACGGTACCTGATGCTCTCTCAAGCACTGACGACACCCAAATCACATCATGTAAAACCCACCCTACTTTGGGCGTCATTACATAATTCCTCTTCAAATCCACATTAGCATCCGAGCACCCAGGATCCCAAACAACTCAGGAGGACACCTCTCTCCAGCCACCTGTGTCCACTGACCACCTTGTAGCAACCTGGACCTGCCCTGGTTTATATTAAGCCCTTCACCTTCCAAGTTTTGTTCAGAGTAGGCCCAAGTTCAACAAGCTCCACGGGGCAATTTTCATAAGGCAGCTGTTCCCCTCTGTGTGAGCAAGCCAACACTACCTGGACGTAACAAACATCAGAGCAATGGAATCACACGGGGGTCTGGCACCACTGCCCTGATGTCTTTCACCGAGCACTGCAGCTAGGGGAGTCACTGTTCCTCCCAGAGGCCACCCCAGCTTATCTTATCTCCAAGCTGGATGGGCTTATCTTGGGCCCTCTTCCCAGGCAGCTGCTATTAACTTGGAGGCTGCAAATACTGGAAGGATCTGACCGAGGCTCTGGCCAGCCATGTTGAAAATGTGGCACCTGTAAAGGTTGGTGCTTAACTTCAGGGGCTTCATGGACCCTCTAGAAGGACGGTGCAGGGGGTCAAGAGCCCAGGATACCCACGCCTGTTCTGTTAGTGATAAAAATGATGTTCAACGACCAAAGCCCAGTCCAGGGTTTCGTGGAGCTCCATCAAGACCCTCCATCAACCCAGAGCCTCCGCCAGTGCTTTTTACACTTCATTAGCGGCTGCAGCCTAGGAGAGGCTCACACAGAAGGGAGCAGTGTGTCCATGGGACGATGGGACGGAAGAAGGGAAGAGGCCAAGCTGTGTTTACTAAGAACAAAGTCCAGGGCCGCCTGGGGATTTTGAGAGGGAGTGGAAAGGGGACAAAAACAAGGTGACCTCTGGCCACAAGTAGTCAAGGGGCTGGGCGTAAACCCAAGTGCTGAGCCACACAACCCCACACTGGGTGACAGCAGGGAGCCACTCCGGCCTGGTGGGCAGTACCAGGAAGTCACAGCAAAACCTCAGATGAGCCACTGGCCTTGAGTTTTGGCCTCCTCCTCTGCCCAGTGCAGAGCTTGGCCTGGTGGCCTCTGGAGTCCTTTCTGGGCCTCTGGAAGCACGGGGGCATGAGCTCTGCAGTCAAGAGCCCTGTGCCAATGGCTCACACGAAACCACCCGACATGACCCCAAGACCAGCTTTACCCCTTCCTGCTGACCAAGCCTCCCCAGAGGCCAGTGGCTCACCTCTTGGAAAGAGGGGTCCCAAGGTCCTAACTCCGGCCAACGGATCATGTTAATCCCTCCTCTGACCCTGGTGACAGCTGGGACCAAAAGGGCAGCCGGCATGGGAAAGCATGGATCAACAGGTCAGGAGCTGGACTACTCATACCCTCAGTCCGTCAACACCACGCTCACAGAGAAGGCACGCATGGCTGCCCGGGGCCCTCAATAACCGGCTGAGGCCCAAAGAGAATAAAGAACTTGCTCAAAGTGATGGGGAGGGGCCAAGCTCTGAAGGACAGCAGGGAACGTGGAAAGGGGACAGGAACCTCATGTATAAGCACAGGTGAGGACAGATGCATGCCGTCTCCTCAATTCCCTGGGGGCACCTGGCCCAGACACACCTCCCCAGGAATACCTCCATTCTAGAGGCCCCCTGAGGGTCTGTCCTTCCCCTGATGGAGCAGCAATAGACTCAAAATGGTGAATGGGCCCAGACAGCTCCTTCTGAGAACCAAGAAGCTCCAAAGCAGCCCGTGGGGAAGCCCTGCAAAGGTCTGCTGATTGGCAGCTGGTGAACATCCCTGGTGCATGCCCAGTGAGCACCAGAGGCCAGGTGACAGGGCTGGATACACAGGTGAGGGGAACAAGAAGCTCCTGTAGCACAGCTTTACTTCTCAAAGTCTGTTCCCAGAAACTTTGGGCTCTGAATCTCCAATAAACGCCCCACCTCCTCTTCTTGAGCAAGTCTGTGCACACTGTTTGATTCTCTTTCCGTCTCTGAGAACCTTCGGAGACACCAACTCCATGCTTACAGACAGTGAAACCAAGGTCCAGGGAAACTGACTTATGCAAAAGGCGACTGTGGCCAGAACAGAAACTTCTCTAAACTTGGAAAAGAAGGCCAACGTTTTAAGTTCTTTCCATTGATATATTTCTTTTTTTGGGGGGTGGGGGTGTGTGCCGGGAATTGAACTCAGGGGCACTAGACCACTGAGCCATATCCCCAGACCTATTTTGTGTTTTATGTAGAGACAGGGTCTCACTGAGTTCCTTATCACTGCCTCAGCAATGGCGAGGTGCTGGGATTACAGGCGTGCGCCACAACGCCTGGCACTCCATTGATACTTTTCGGATCCAAGAATACCCTTTACACCCATGGGTTCAACCAACCACAGCTCAAAATATTTTGAAAAAGATCCTGCACCTGTGCTGTTCGTGTGTGGGTATTTTCCTGGTCATTATCCCCTGAAGAATCCAGGGTGACAACCGGTCACAGAGCACAGCTACCGTCCCGGGTATTGTAAGCGATGCAAGAGGACGGGAAGTGCACAGTCCTGGACACAGCCGCGCCCGTGCGCCCAGGATGAGCTCTTCCGAACTGGCAATCTGTTCCGTCCACCCCAGTAATGAAGAGCAAAGTGGGAAGACGGGGCCAGAGACAGGGGGCGAGAACCTCTGGATGAGGCTGGAGGGGTCTTGGAGGTCCAGGCAGCTACAAGACAGCCCAAGGCTCTGGAAACAAACAACAGGGGATCCTCTTCCACTCACCTTGTATCCCCAAAACCTCTCGCACGTCTGAGTGTGCGCCTGTCCTCACCCATGCCCGTCGGAGGGCCAGAAGGTAGGCGGGCAATGGCAGTAAAGTGGGAGCCTTTGAAGGACAGAGGCCGGTTTTATTCCAATGCCCGGCTGACTCAGGCTTCTTGCTCCTCTGATTGGCTGGCCGCTACATCTGTCGCCCTTTATTCCCTGAGCCAGTGTGGACTCCACTGACATTTCAATGCAGGGGCCTTGAAAGGGACTGAGCACCACCTCCAGTTCTGCTGTGGCATGGCCCTGCTCTTGGGTCATCTGCTGGTAACTACCAGGGTGGGCCTGACCCAGAGAAGCACATGCAGCATCCACAGGCACAGAATCAACATCCATAGGTCACCTGCTGGAGACAGTCCAGGAGGCCGGGGTGGCATCTGATAGCCAGGAACGACCTACAGACAGATCTTAGTGCCTACAATTTGACCCAAGTCAAAATTCAAGGGTAAACCAAACAGTGGCTGCCCAGGGTTTGACAGGGGTGACAGGAACGTTCTTCCAGGGTGATGAAGGGTTTTGAAACTCTGGGGGGGGGAGAGGCACAGCACTGGAGACCTCCACACGTGACTGATTTGCACACTCCAAAATTAAGTGATGTTATGTGACGCATCTCAAAACCAACAAACACTAGGAAAGTGTGGAGACCCCCCCACATCTGAAGACTGGCTGCTGAATCCAGAATATATGATCACCTTTCCGTCACTGTGGCAAAATACCTCAGATAATCAACTTAATAAGCAAAAGGTTTATTTTGGTTCCCAGTCTCAGGCCTTAGTTTGCTGGCTCTGTTGTTCTACCCTGTAGCTGCACGGCATGTCACAGCAGAAGACAGGCAGTGCTGAGGTCCCCATACTCCCTTCCAGGACAAACCTCCAGGGACCTAACTGCTTCCCACTAGGCTCCACCACCTCAACAGCACCAGGGCTGGGACCAAGCCTTCAGCTCGGGCCTGCAGGAGACATTCGAGAGCCCAACTATAATACAGACTAAGAACTGGTCAGTAACTCTCCACAAGGTCCAGGCAGGAGGTGTTTGGCCAGGGAAAACAGATGAGCTCAGCTGCCATGGGCTCCTTTAAGACCACTCACCCCACTTCTTAACAGCATTCTTGACTTTCAAATAAACCCACTGTTCCAATTAAAAAAACAAAAACAAAAAACTTCACCTGTTTTTTTCACTTCTATGTGGTCCATGTTGTGGCTACTTCCTTCCACTGGCTGGTGTGGGAATCTGGGGCACAGAATGTGCCCTCCAGCCCAGGAACCAGTTAAGGGGGCAGGCAGGGATGGCTTGGGGCAACTTGGTGAATTGCAGGCACCTTGAGGTCCTGGAGGCTCCTTTCCTTGCCTCTAAGATGGGCAGGGTGGGCAGGATGGTCCAGGGCCTGAGCAGTGGGTTGTCACTGAAGTGGCCACGGGCGGGAACTCGTCCCCAGCGCGAGCTCGTCCTCAGGGTATCAGGGAAGTCAGGCCTTCCAGAGCCTCGGCTCCCCACCGGCTGCCCCTGTCCGGTGGCTGGTGCCCCTGCCAGCTGTGCCCTTCACTACCTCAGGGACAGAGCTCCCGGAAAGCACTCCACTCCCTCACTGTGCCCCACCCCGGCAGCAGCATCTGCGAGTGTCACAGGGACCTACAGTGGGCACAGCAGCATCGGCACCAGGCAAAGCCCATGGACCCTCGCTGCAAGGAAGATGTCCAAACCACAGCTAGGCCCCCGCAGATGTGGGCACAGGAGAGCCTGGGAAACTGCCACACCATGACCTTCGGGCTGAGCAGGGTGTGAATTCTAATTAGCACTAAGAACATCCTGAATTCATGTTGGGGCAGGGCACAAAAAGTGGCCCCAAGAGTCACAGTCAGCAGATGGTCTTTCAAGACACTGTGATGACCCGTATCCACCCCTTACTTCACCCAGGGACGCATCACCACGGGTCCCCCTGCTGTCTCGGGGCAGCAAAGGCAAGCCTCCCTGGGTAGACTCCCAGGAAGCCCCTTGCCCAGGATGGAGACCTGCAGGCACCACTCTGGCTCATATTCAAGGTGGCAGAGCTCAGCCCTGTCCTGCAGCTTCCTCTTCCCAGACATCTTGCTGGCAGAACGCCAGAGAAAGCAAACCACATAAATGCCACCCAGGGAAGTGCTGGAGCCAGAGAAGAGCCCTCCCTCCATCAGCCTCTCCTGCACCGCTGGGGAAGGCCCGCTGGGCCAAGCTACACCCCAACCCGAAGTGCAGAGAAGTGAGTCACAGGGGGCTGAAGGAGTCCTGCTCCACAACCCGCTGCTGTCTCCAGAGAGGAGCCAGCCCAGCACTCACTCAAGAAACCCCGCTCTCTGAGCAGTACCGCCAGGCCAGAGGAATGCTAGGAATGAGGGTCCTCCCCAGGCTGGCCACAGCCCACACAGCCTGTGCCTGCAGAGGAAGGGCCTGGGGCCTGGGGCCTCCGGGGCCTCAGTTCTGGATCCCTGAATTCCCTCACCGCCCCACTATAGACCCCGCAGGGAACCTGCAGACGCCAGCACCCCCTCTCCACACCAGGGAACAAGTGGACGCTGGAAAATGCGACACAGAAGACGGGGAGAGAAGCTGGAAACTTCCCTCTAGCCTCCCTCAGTTTAACAGCCCACCTGGGACTTAAAGAATTCGCCTAGCTGTCCACTTGATTTGGAACGGCTTGAAGTCCAAACGTGCCTGAGAAGGAAGAGAGCAGCCCAGCGCTGCTTCTTAGCTCCCCCAGCCCAGCCTCAGGAGTCTGGGGTGTAGTCCCACCTCCCTCGCCTGGTGAGCAGCCTCCTGTTGCTTCTGAACACAGGAAGGCAGCCCTGTCACCAGGACAACCTTGCCCAGGGGATTCCTGGAGGCTCCGTGGTCCTGCTGCCATCCGAGAGCAAAGGCCAAGCACAGCTGGGAAAACAGCCAGGACCCCACAATCGGCGTACCTCCCAAAAGGTCCTGCTACTGCATTCCAAGGACAAACAAATGCTCTCCCCAAAGCACCCCACCCAAGATAGGGACAGTGAGGGTGACCTTGTAACCGTGGGGTCACGTGGAGCTTGCTCATCACTGGGTGCCACCGTCAGGAAACTCACAACCTCTTACATTAAGAGAATAACAACCCCTTTGTCCAAACAGAAGGACAGCCAACCTGGGCTCTGTCCCTTGGCTGTCGGGAGACAACAAGCTGCAGATCTGGTTTCTCGGCAGAAGGAGAGCAGGAGTTCACGGACAGTAAACAGAAACAAAGGGCCATTCTGGGAATGCGCAGGTGCCAGCTTCGGTGCCGCCACACAGATGACAACTGACCTTCCCATGCTGGGGACTGCCAAGGATGTGGACAGAGAGCCATGAGAGAGTTGCCTGTAGTGTCAACAGAAGCTTCTGGAAGCCACTTCTCCCTCTGGTAGCTGCTCTAGACACAAATGGGGCCTGTCTCCCCACAGGGCTGCACACCTGGGCATGACCCAGGTGCTGCCGGGAAGCAGGCCTGGCACCAGCTCACCTGGACACGTCAGCATCACCCAGCTCACAGGGCCCGTGGCTTTCGATGGCAGAGGAAGAGTGCTGGAAGGGGGGAGAGATGGGAGCCTGTGGATAGGGCGGCGCAGACACAGAGGATGGTGATGCACAGCCATCCACAGCTGAGGGCAAGGACGAGGCAGACCCATGCTGTGGCACCCAGATCCCCTCTCCGGCCCAACTGCTGGAGTGCGGCCACCAGCAGGACCTTGGCTGCCAGCCTCCAGGGACAGGGGTCACAACCAAGGTCACAGAAGCCCCTTCCCAGTCATTCTGTGTCCAGTGACCAAGGCAGTGGCTGCAAGGCCTGCCCCACCCCATGCCTTGCTCAGGACAACCCCCAAGGGCCACCCAGGTCAAAGCCACTGTGGGGCCTTCACGGAGACCACAGCATCACAGTCCTGCTCCCTCTGCCCCTGCTGCCATCCCAGTGGACCCTTCAGTGCCCCTCCCCCCAAGGGAGCCCGGCCTGTGAGCGCAGCTTCCTCTGCCTGCTCCCCCCACTGCCCTGCTGAACTCCTGGCACCTGCCCACCTACAATCTTATCAGCTGTATTTGCAGACAAGGTGAAGTGCAGACTTCTCGGATGGGGGGAGGGGGGAGGGGAGGTGAAGCCAGAGCTGCAGAGACTACAGCAGCCAGACCGTACTTGACCCCCAACAGCAAGACACAACGGAGTTGAAGGAGGCCACCACAAGCCACCCAGTGCCACCTGCATGCAGGCTGACTTTCCAGATGGGAGTAATAGAGGCCCTGGGCCTTTAGAGGAAGCTGGGACCATTCTGGACACTTCCTACCTCACAGCCCGCTGGAAGGCAGGGATCACTCCCAGGAAGCCGGCAGCTGCTTAGTATGCAGGACACGGTTCCTCTAGGGCTTCAACTCACAGGCCTCCCAAGGAAAATGAATTCCAGGTGTGCACAGGTGTGGACAGAGCAGAAGGAATCACCCATGGGGCCACATGACCACGGGTCTTCTAAACATATGACAGTGTGCGGAATCAAGAGGGGCAGGAACGAGACACTCAAGTAGATGAATATCCCCAAAAGGCCACAGTGTGAAAAATACATCCCCAGCATGATGGCAGTTCCCACCCAAAGGAAGGCCAGGCGGGGGCGGGAGGGCCTGCGCCCACAGACAGCAGGCTTGCCCACCCAGTAGGCGGGTGGAGAGCCGGCCCTGTGGGGTGCCTGGTCACACTAAAGGGAAAAAAAGGAAGTACTGCAACAGGCTGAGGAGGTGGAAATATTCACAGCCGGGACAGCATGTCCGTGAAGAGGGACAGACCACCCCATAGGGACTGAGTATCATCCATGACAGAGACCTCAAGAAACCACCAGCTGTGCTGGCACCAGCCTCCCTCCTTCACACAGGGCATCTCCCATACAAGCCCACAGAGGTCACTCGCAAGTGTCCAGTTTTGTTTAAATGAAGCTCCTGGCCGTCCCAGGCTGAGCATAGCAGGGCTCAGTCCACAGCCTGCCAGAGGTCCACACCTGGAGCTGCCTCCTGCAGGAGCCCACCATGCCAGCTTTCCATTCCACGGGGCAAGAGACCATGGTCACAGGGGTTGAACAGACCAGAGGTCCCCAGAAAGAGACCCAGCAAAACAACCTCCGCAAGGCTCCTGCGTCTCTGTTGGCCTCACCCTGACCCTGCTGCCGCCCAGCTCCCACCTTAGGCACAAAAGAATGGCTGGCTGGACAGCTCCGAATACCACCCAGCATCCGCTGCAACGAGTCCCCAGACAAGTGCGCGTGCCTTCCCAGTCGTGCTCACAGCCACTCCACTGCTGCGCGAAGTTCTGATCGCTCAGCATTTTCAGATGAGGGTCTGGCAAGCTCCCTGGGGCTTCCCAGTGGTTCATCCAGGCAGGTATGAGCTTCTCTAGGCAGAGAGTCCTGAGGCTGAGCTGTACATCTTCCCGGGAGTCCAGGACCCCAAGACCCCATGTTGTTGAGCCAGAGTATCCCGAAGGGCTCAGCAAGCACGGGTGTACGTGCAGAAGGATGGGGCAGCTCGGTGCTGGGAAGGAAAGGAGGGGCTGCTGGCTGTGGAGCTCGGGGTGGGCCGGCTGGGCCAACTGGACTGGCTGCCCCTGCCCCACCCTCTCACCTACTCCTGCTCCATCTGAAGCAGAAGCACAAGGTCTCTGGATAAGGGCTACCTCTCCCTTGAGCATGATGAAGCAGCTACTACACAAGATCTGACCCCTAGGTCCTTATGGCCTCAAAAGACAGAAAACCACACGATTTAACACGCGTGGATCAAGTCAGCATCAAGCCTAGCGCATGCTGAATTCTGTTTACGTGTTTGTTCCAAGAAATATCAATGTTACCATTAGCTAGCATTTGGGGGGAATTGCACACTGCACTGCCATGAAGGGCAGACTCTGGTGACATCTCAGGAGTCTGAAAACAGCAGTGTCTTCTCCCACAGCCCAGTGAAAGTGGCCTTTGTGTCAGCCTCTGTCAGTCTCCTTGTCACTGATTGGCAATAGCTTATGGTGTTGGCAGATGCCAAACTGCAGTTTATCCTACCCAGGGGAGCCGGAAATCAGGAGGAACGAATGACAGGAGGCTCGTGGTTCTCATCCTGCCTGACTCGGACGAAGCTACATTCATGTGGAGATGGCGACTCTCCTAAATCCTGGGTCTAGCACAGTCAATGAGGTCTGGACAGTCCCTCCACTTCCTGTGCTGGTGTCTAAACCCCCATACTTCAGAATGTAACTTTACTCATAGGCAGAATTTTTAAGGGGTGATGAAGCTAAGAGTGGATCAGAACCCCAAGCCAACGTGACTAAGTGACTTGAAATTTGGAGGCAGGCATCCATGCAAGCTGAGGTCTTGTACAGATGCCCCTTGCAACTCAGGAGCTAGCCCTGCACATGCCTTGGCCATGGACCTGAGGGCTACAGAGCCGTGAGGCAGGACACTTGTGCCACTCAAGCCCTAGCAGCTGTGGCTCTTTGCTAAGATCTCGCTAGGGCACCACACCTTAGGTTCTCTGCGTGCAAAATGGGAGAGGATTTCTCAAGGCCCTGCCCACCCCAGAGGCTGCTCGGGATCCCCTGGCCACCTCAACCTGCAGGTGCCTGGTACCCACCACATCAGGCGCCAGTCCATGCTACAGGCCAAGTCCTGCATGGTTTCCCAACCTCAGTGACACCCAAACCTTTGTATTTGTCCCCAGTGACCTCAGGTTGAGCTCTGCAGCCCAATCAGTAGCTATGTCTTACATACAGATCTGGAAGTGGGGAGAGGAGCAAGTGGATGGTGGCTTTGGGGAAACTGGAGAACCCTAAATCCTATTCCCCTGGGTTCTGAAGCCACCACCTAGGGTGCTGGGTCCATCAGAGAAATCGCTTCATCTGCTAATACTTGAACTGGAGTCTCTCCGGGCAGAAATAGGGTCTCCCTCATCCCTGCCCCTCCCAAACCCAAGTGCCAAAGGAGCAGGGCTGAGCACAAGGTAGAACAAAACCAATTCTCATCCTACGCCAGAGACAAACTGTGGCTCACGACTCAGATCCAACCTGGCTGCCTGTCTGTGTGCATAGGAACAAAGAAGGTTTGTGTACTTTAAATAGTTGGGGGTGGGTGGGCAAGAATCAAAAGAATATTTCAAGAGGTGAGAATTATATAAAGCTCAAGCTGCAGTGCCCCTTAACTAAAGTTCCAGTGGTAAGCCCTGCCTGTTCTTTAGCATCTCACCTAGGGTATCCTGGTAAAATGGCCACAGAGCAGTTTCAGAGACCAATGGCCCCTAAAGCTGAAGCATTTGCTCTCTGGACTTTTACAGGGAAATCTGCAGGCCCCTGCTCTATGTCAGCTCTACTTAGGTGACAGGCACAGGACCAGGCAGGTACAGACCCTAGCCAAAGGTCATCCAGCTGAAGGCCAGGAGCGGGGGCCTGAAAGCAGACAGGACAGAATGGCAGGAGGGAGGAAAGCACAGGGGCAAGGCCAGAAGTGGGTTGGGGAGGGGGTGGGTGGGAACGGGTCTGACATCAGCTTCAGTGTATCCATCAAGAGTTGGTTCAAGCCGGGCGTGGTGGCGCACGCCTGTAATGCCAGCATTTAGGGAGGCTGAGACAGGAGAATCGTGAGTTCAAAGCCAGCCTCAGCAATGGCGAGGCACTAAGCAACTCAGTGAGACCCTGTTTCTACATAAAACACAAAAAAGGACTGGGGATGTGGCTCAGTGGCCAAGTGCCCCTAAGTTCAATCCCTGGTACCAAAAAAAAAGTTGGTTCAACCTCAAGAGAGGACAGGCTCCTGGACAAGTGCTTCCAAGCACAGGTAGTGCAACTGCTCCACATGCAAGTGACATTCAAGACCCCAGGTTCTTCATTGTTTATGGGAGATTGTTCCACAGAATGGCCTCTACATTTAACGCCACCAACATCGACACTATTAAAACTGGTAACAGATACTACGGAGTATTTATGCAAGAGACGGACAGCACAGCCAAGTAAATGTGGAGGAGGCCGAGGCATGGGCAGGAACACCTGCCTAGCATGCGCAGGGCCCTGGGTTCATCCCGTGCACAGCAAAGCAAGAAAAAGGAAGGTAAATGGAATTCCAAGTGGCGCGGCTGATCAAACTTCCTTATGCAGAACACGGCATCTGGCCTTCTCTATCACACGTACTTCAGATCCTACAGAGAGCGTGACAAGGAACAGATACGCCTTCCTCTGCCCTGCATTAAACCGACATTGAGTATTTAGCACAAAACCAGGCCAGGTGTGCAGAAATGGCCACTAAGTCGTCAGTGACCACTCACTAGCTCCACAATGAGGAAGTCCCATCTGGAACCTGCCCAGGGTCACCTGAAGAGTTTAGCTGATTTTCACAGCCACCTTCTCTAAAGGCCCTTCTCTCCTGACAGTTTGGCTGTGTCTGCACCTGTCCTGCCCTCATGGTACACACTGGGCTTGCCCCTCCTATGGCCGAAAGGCCGCCTCCCCTTCCTCTGGGGCTTGGCCTGGTGAACTGTTGTTATGGAGGTATATGAATTTAATTATTAAATATGCATTAATGGTCATGAGAGGAGTAACTGCCATGATAATTCAGGTGGTAAATTCTAGAAAGGCTGGATAAAGGGCTCATCACCAACAACAGCAAACGTTTGCACAAAACACAGGAAAAACTCCACAAGGGCTCTGGACTAGGACTGTGTCACCAGAGTCCATGTGTCCTGGCTCTACTTTTGCCTGGAGGTCAAAGGTGCCGTGTTATGCCTGTGGCTCCCACAGACACTGCCGTCCGACCCTACTCAGGAGAGACCCGTGCCCAGGACTGGGAGATGGGAAGATCCGGGTGCGGCTGGCGTTTCCCTTCTCCAGACCTTGTTCTAGGCTTTGACCAGCTTTCATGACTCACCGCCCACTCACCAACAGCCTACAGTCTGACCGGCCTGCAGGTCCAGCCCAGCCTGTGGGGCTGAGGGTGTCTGCACGATGGCCACCTGACAGCTGATGGCCAGCGCCTGTGGGGCAAGGAGGGGCCTGCACTCCGATGCTGCCCACACAGCCTTCTCCCACCCGGGACCCCTGCACACGAGCTGTGCACCTGCTGGGGGGCAATGGCAAAAGAGGCCTCCAGATTGCCAAGGGCCAGAAGTGCCGCTCTGACTAGCGATGACCTTTGCACAGTGACCTACCTTCCCGGGCCTCGGTTTCCTCAACTGTCAAACAGCTCTCTGCGTCGTGTGAAAATGCACCCAAACTGGGTTTTTTCCTTCCCCTCTTCTACGAGCCCAGAGGCTATGAGGGAAGGGACTCAGCCCTTTTCTTGTGGGAAATATAAAATACCAGATGCTTAGTGACAGATGCATAGCAGCAGCGTCACAAAACACACGGAAACAGAGGCCGAGAGCTCAGTCTCCTCGATGTGGCTAAGGCAGCGGCTGTCACAGGAGCATGTGTCAAATGGCCTGCACCCTGGGCCTCAGAACATGCATTTCTAAACAGTCCCAGGTGATGCCTGGAATCCACGGATGCTGTAGGGATGATGTTCTTTGCCGTGTGCTTTTCCACTTGGCCACTTGGCCAGGTTTCTCAAGCCTGTGAGGCAGGAGACACGGGTGTCCTCAGGCTCATCCTGCAGATGAGGAACCACATCCAGCTAGGGCTTTAGTGACTTGCCTGATCAAGTGAAAAGCCAGAACCAAGACCCAAAGTGCTGCCATGCCACCACCTGTGACCTTCACGGACAGCAGTGGCCAAACACAGCCAACGAGCCAGACAACGGGCTGTAGAGATGGCTGTGCCCGTGCAAGAGCCAGACACAGGATGGGATCCAGTGACCCACTTCCTCTCTCCTCCTTCCGACGACCCGGGAACTCCCCAGCCAAGCAGCGGAGAAGTTAAACGTCCCGCCTGAAGCGGATGAAGGGGTGTCGCTGAGTCCTGACCAGTGTCTGCCTCTGACAAACGCTGAGAGGCTGGCAGTGTTTGGACAGTCTGTTGGGCTGGAGGTCAAAGGTGCCGTGACTTGGTGACTTGGGCTGTCAGAGTGTGGCTCCAATCCCAGCTCCGCTCTGATTGCGTGACCAGCGCCGGTCGACCTTCCTCCAGGCGGGTGGGATGAGCCCTCGATGCACCTCCTTGGACCCACATAGGAGGTTCCTGAGCCCAGGGTGTTCACCAAGGGTTGGTGCCTTTCTTCCAGAGCCCCACCCAGCCAACTCCCTCCTTGGAGCAGGTGGCCCTGCAGTTAGTCTGCCCCTCCCTGGGGGAGGGAAAACCTGTTCAGCACAGAGCAAAGGGTGGGAGGACTCTCCAGGAGCACTGGTGGTTTCTAAGCCATCACTCTGATGGCAGATCACATTCCACCTGCTTCAGATAACGGGCCACACCCTCAAGGCAGATGTGGAAACCCAGGTAGGAAGTGAGTCTCTGGAGAAGAATATCCCTGAAGGAAGTCGTAAAACCACACTGTACTTTAAAATGTTCCCCCAAAATGGGTTCCCTGTGTGTCTGAAACCTGTTGATAGGACCACAATATGTTATCCTGAAGTGCAGGGCAGCCTCCATCTCAGAAAATATCTTACTTTTAAACAATACATTTTTAAAAAACACCAAATTTGAAAAAAGTGTGTTTTAAAAAGGCAAATTTGAAAACAGCCAATTGGATAGCCATTCTCTGCTGGACGTGGGACATTCCAGGAGAGTTTCTAGTCGGTGACATGGGACGCCCCCACCCCTAACCAAGCTAGAGGGCAGGGAAATGTTTCCCTTGGTCATCCACAGCCCCTGGCTTGAGTCATGTGGCACGAGCACAGAGCAGGACCTAGGCAGCACACACGGTCCACGCAGTGATGTAGGACACAGGAGGAGGGCGGCTCTGTCCACTGGCCCTCACCCAGCAGAGCTTGGGCACCTCGTGGTTGGCACCTCTGACATAAGGGACCATAAGTTAAGCGTGAAAGTTCAGCGCAACCATTCACCCGGCTCTGTCCTCACAGCCGGATCCCAGGGCCTGAGCTTCAGGAATGCCCATCCAGCACTGCACAACCTCACCGTCCCCCAGCTCTCCTTGGCAAGCTCTGAGCAGGCCACAAGCTGGAAGTCACCAAAAGACAAAGCAGAGAATGAAGCTGCTGGGACAGAACAGGAGCTTCTCCACGAAGCAAAGCTCCTGGTCCCGCACAAGGCCCTGCCCAGGACCCGAACCCCTGTCAAAAGGGAGATGGTGGCACAGGGCCAGGGACGCCTGTGTTTCCACCCTCTCTGCACACCTAGCCTTCTCCCTTCTTTTCAATGGCCTCACCACTCTGATGCCCTGTGGCCACGAGGGCAAACCCTAGTGCTGGTCAGAGGTGCCGGAACACTTGCCTTTCTCCTAACCCGCAGGGTTACTAAGTAGAGCTCATGGAAGGCCACCCACCCCGTGACGGAGGGACCCTGTGGTCCCTTTAGAGATAATCTCCAAACCACAGACGGGGCAGCCAGCTGCCCGGGCTCCACACTGGCCTCCCATCCTCCAGGACAGCCTGCAGCACAGGCTGCTGGTTCTAGCAGAGGGTCCCGCACAGTGCAGCCCATGTGGGACCAGTTTCCCAAAACGTACGCACTCATGTCCTCGTCGCAGGCTCTGCTTTCGGGGATCACAAAAAGGCAAAGTTGGCACTAGAGCCTGGGGCGTCAGGCCAGGCCTGAGACACACAGCTGAGTGACAGGAATGGGCACTCTGGGTCAGTCCTGGTCAGAGCCAGTGGGCTGTTGTGTGATGTTAGAAAGCCCCAATTTAGAAAGCCAAGCAGATATTTGGTTCCATTAATAGATACATTTGTACTCAGCTAAATCTGGGGGGGGAAAAAAGCAAAGAGTATTTATGCCCCAGTGGACATCTTAACATCAAAAATCTATAAACCACTGCAGATCATTTCCAGGCTAAGGCCCAGCAGAGCTCACGGTCCAAGGGATCCGGAGCTCAGGGTGCCATGGTGCCAGTGCCTATGGCAGTGAGAAACCCACCCTGGGAACAAGCGCCAGCGGCCCCACGCCCTGCAGACACCCCCAGTCCCCCTGTTACTCTCCTGTTCCTGCTGTAACTTATCACCACCAACCGTGGCTTAAAATGCAAATTTACTCCTTACGGTTCTGGAGGCCAGAAATCTGAAGCTGGGCTAAAGTTGAGGTGTGGGCAGAGCTGGCCCTTCTGGCAGCTCGGGAGGGGACTGAAAACAGGCTCCTGCCCTTCAGCTTCTGGTGGCAGTATGGCCCGCTCCTGGCCTTCCTCTGCACCCAGGGCACGTGGCTCCGTGGTCAGATCTCCCTCTGCTCCCTCCCACAGAGATGCTCCTGATTACACTGGGGGCAGATTTAGGCCGTCAGGTGTTGTGCTCTGGGGATAGTCTGGGCAGTGCCCAGGGCTCGTGAACAGGAAGCTCAGTCTCCAGCGTGGTGATGCTCAGAGGAGTGGGACCTTTAAGAGGGGGTTAAGTGGGAGGTGCTCAGGCTATGGGGTGCTGCCCTCGGATAGGGCAATGTAGTTTTCATAAGAATAAATCATGGAAACCAAGCTGCTCTGAGACTCTTCCTGGTTTCTCGTCTCACTATGGGATCTCTCCTCTGCATACATAGTCCTACCTGGTGCCACCCACCATACCATGAAGCAGCCTGCATTAAGAGTACCTGTTACCTGGACAGAGAAGAAAGCACCTCAGACAGCTGGGACCTACAGTTCAGGTTCAGGTCAACTGACCACATGCCTCCAGCTGGTCTCAGCTGCATCTCTGCCTAGCCACTGGTCCCCGATCTCCCCTTCTGGGTGATGTTCCCTGGCTCAGAACACAGCATGCCCAGCTTCTCCCTGCCCAGTGCGGCCTGACCCGCAAGCCCAGGCTCTCAGCCTCCTACCAATCCCTCCACTCCAGCCAGGCCCTGCCTCTCGCCAGTGCAAACACCACCTCTCCGTCAAGGCCCAGTTTGGAGGGCTCCCAACACCACCTGCCACCCACACTCAAACCACAGCACTTCCTCCCCTGGGAGAGTTCCAGGGAAGGCCATGGTTCACTTCTCCTGCACCCTCCAGCTCCTGGGCTTTGGCTCTCACGGACCAAGAGTTACCCTGGTCCTGCCATTTACCAGCTGCTGGACACTGCTGACCCTCCACTCCTCACCCATCAAATGGGCAGTGCCACTCACAGCTATGGCATGCCGCAGGGCTCAGCCCGGCACAAGGAGGGCCAATCTGAGAGTAGAGTGACCCAGCCAGCCAGCAGCAGGAGAGGCCGACCACCCAAGACCAAGGCCCAGGACAGCAACCCGCAGTCCAGGGACTATGGTCTCCAGCAAAACCCAGGGCACCCAGTTAAATCTGAACCAAGGATATACAATTAATTTCTTAGCACAAGTACATCCCAAAATCCAAATGTACTTGGGCATCCTCACTTTAATTTGCTAAACCTGGCACCCAAGAACTCTGTGTCACATGGGTGAACAGCTAGCCCCCAGAGAGTTGGCAGAAAAGGGGGGGGGGGGTTAGCAGCCAAACTTACAAAGGACAGTCCCAAAGAGAGGTGCTCCATGATATTTACTTCCCATTAAAGAGCTGCTTTCTAAAACATAAATAAAAGGAAAATCATCTTGCTAACTATCAAAAAGGGTTGTTCAACAACATGTTCCGCTCCAGTATCATTGTGCAAGGACTCAGAAACAAAGCAACACCCACAACAAAGATCGCCATGGAAACCGCTCACCTCCATCCTGAAAATCATGACTTCACTCCACATTCTGCCAGAAACCCAAAGAACCCTTGTGCAAACAAACACCAGGGACTGTGACTGAATGGCAGGAAACGGGAGCAGCTTTTTCTAATTTTAACTTCCTCCAGGAATGCATGTGAGCTGAACTCACAGGGCAAGTGCTCCCCAGACCCACCCGCACCCACTCACATTCCTTTGCAGTGGAGCCCCTACCTCGGGAGAGCCAAATGCAGACCTCCCACCCTGGCTACAAGGGGTCCCACCTGGGTCCCAGGCTGACTCATGTGTGACACTCTCCAGGGTGACCAGGACTAAGACATGCCACTGGGAGGGGAAAGCCCCGGGCAAGACACGGGCTGCACCACGTCAGAAAAACGGCTGTGCTGCCGGGTGACTCGGATGGCCCACCCAGCCATGCATCCTCCCCTGGGACAGGACTCAGACTGTGCCTCAATTGACTGTGAAAGGCCCAGGAGGCAAGGGGATGAGAGGCAGCATTTGCAACACTCAAGACCAAGAAAAGCTGATTTTCCAGGAAGTTCAAAGAACTCCCACAATGCAATAAGGAAAATGAGCCCAAACCATGAAAAGGGGAGCCCACAAACACTGGCTGATCCACAGAAGAACCTGAAATAAAACAGACCCCATCTTGCTGGCCCCACCAGGACCCCATTCACATAGGCAAGGAACACGGAGTCCTTGCTTGTGGGAAGAGGCGCTGGACTGGAGCCGATTCCACTGGCGGCTTGCAGGCTGAACCGCAGGCTGGGTCCTGTGCAGGCAGGTTGCAAGGGCACTGCCATGAGGGGAAACCAGCCAGCGAGGCCGAGCTGCAGCCGCACATCAGCACAGAACAACTCCAAGAACGAGGCGTGGACTCTAGCCAAAGGAGCCCCTGCAAGATAAGGCCTTAGGTACCTGGAGCTGCACAAAGGACCAGCTGCACAGGACAGGTACTTATACCTCAGCTCCCGCAGCTCGGGAAGCAGGGTGTGGCTGAGCTGGGTGCAGGGCCTCTTCTCAGGTCTCTCTCAAGGCTGGTGGGGAGGGGTCTGCTCCCAGCTCATCCAGGCGCCAGTGCCTTGTGGGTGTGGGGCCTCGGCCTGGGCTCCCGGCTGTTGGTCCAATCCGCCCTTAACCCTTGCCACCTGAGCCCCGCGTCCTCAAAGCCTCAAAGACACCAAGCAAGAAGCTGTCATCTCATGTAACCCAATCAAGGAAGGGACATCACCTCTGTGAGGAATTCTGTCAGAAGCAGGTTGCTAGGCCAGCCCAGGTCCAAAGGAGGGGACGACAGCCAGGAAAAGAATGAAAGAACAGGACAAAGCAACTCAGGACAGGAGCTGCCATTAGACAAAACATGTGGGGGAGGGGCGAAAGGATGGGGGGTGGGCAGGGAGAGCACTGGGACCACCAAAGGAAGGCTCAAGTTCCACTTCTGGGCCTGGGCCGTGGCCACCAGGCGACACAAGTGTTCCTCGTTTCCCTGATTGCTCGATCATCCCAAGTGTTTTAAAGCACTTGTGTCTCTCCAGCATTTAGGCACCACATGCCTTGGCTCCTTGCACCTGGGCGAGCAGAGGCTCTGCATCCAGTGGGTCTCAGAAAATCTGCCCAACTCCTGGGCAGCATCCCTACCTCCTGTTCACCGTGCCCAGCAAAGAAATGGGCCAGCTCCAATCCCAAAGCACAGCCACCACCCAGAAATCCCCCTCTTCCTCCTAGTCAAAACAATCCAAAAGGCCTCGGCCTCTGCCTGAGGCAAAGCTGCTCTAATCTAACTTCAGAGGTCAGCCTGCCCAGCCTCTTGCTCTCCAGTCCAACCCTCAGGTCAGGAAGGCTGCAGGACCCACCTCTCTTCACTGGGCCAGGGCTCCCTCCAGGACCCCCACAGCGCCCCATTGTTGGGGGGTGGGCCTGGGCCTCTCAAGGCAACTGAAACAATGGATTGCTGGAGCCGGAGTCGGAGTCGCCAGAACCACATCCTGTCTGGCCCTGCCAGCAACCACCATGCCCATGAAGCATGGGAACAAAAGGACTTTGGGAACAGGCTTGAGGCAGGGACGTGAGCCACTGGGCCAGGGAGCACAATGTGGACAGACG
>PVHX01024677.1:0-23542 GCA_004024805.1 Geosciurus inauris | reverse complement strand
AATCTGCTGAGATACGAATTGGTCTCCCCTTGTATGTAATCTGGTTCCTCTCTTGCGTGGCCTTTAAAATTCTATCCTTATTCTGTATGTTGGGCATTTTCATTATAATGTGCCTTGGTGTAGATCTGTTGAAATTTTGTACATTTGGTGTTCTGTAAGCCTCTTGTATTTGATTTTCCATTTCATTTTTCATACTTGGAAAATTTTCTGATATTATTTCATTGAAGAGATTGTGCATTCCTTTGGCTTGAAATTCTGCACCTTCTTCTATCCCAATAAATCTTAGATTTGGTCTTTTCATGCTGTCCCATATTTCTTGTATGTTCTGATCATGATTTTTTACCATCTTCACTGTATGGTTAAATTTATTTTCAAGATTGTGTATCTTATCTTCATTATCTGAGGTCTGTCTTCCAGGTGATCTAGTCTGCTGGTGATGCTTTCTATTGAGTTTTTCATTTGGTTGATTGTTTCCTTCATTTCAAGAATTTCTGATTGGTTTTTTTTTCACAATTTCTAGCTCTTTCTTAAAGTAATCTTTTCCTACTTGTAATTGTTCTCTTATCTTTTTGTTTGAATGATCAATGGTTGCCTTTATTTGCTCTCCTATTTCTTTGTTGGATTGATCAATTTTTGCCTGTAATTGTTCACTTATGTCATTCTTTAGTTCACTGATCATTTTAATTATGTACATTCGGAATTCTTTCTCTGACATTTCATCAACTGTGCTGTCAATGGATTCTGTTACAGTTGTATCCAA
Organism: Geosciurus inauris; assembly: GCA_004024805.1. NCBI lineage: Eukaryota > Metazoa > Chordata > Mammalia > Rodentia > Sciuridae > Geosciurus > Geosciurus inauris. Next base: position 22,782 of record PVHX01024677.1, on the reverse strand, counting down.
GTTTATTTGGGGCACTTTCTTCCCTTGTTTTTTTCATGTTGATTGTGTGTCTTCCTTTCTTAAAATACCAGTCTGAGGTATTGCAGCTTCTATCCTATAATCTTGTATTGACACTCCAGATTACCTGTGTCTCACCTTGGAGCTATTCCTGTTCTCCCAGTGTCCCCAGGTGGGCATTACTGTCACTAAAGTTGGTGGCAGAAGTAGTGGATGTACCTCTAGAGTGCAGTGGGAATGGCCTTGGCTGGGCTCCTGAGGCGGCCCCTGAGGGCTGTTTTGGCCCTCTCTTGCACTCCTGCTGGTGAACAGGAACTCTGGAGCGGAAGTAGAGGCTAGCTCAGGTCTCACTTAGACAGAGTCACAAGCTGGAGAGTTTGTGCGCAACCCTTACCATGAGTATGAGCTCCCCTGGGGTTAGAAGCTAGCAGGCTCTGGTCTGCCTTCAACTGGGCACCCCTGGCATTCCCACTGGAACTCTGGAGTGGAACTGAGGCAGGCCCAGAGCACACCAGGGTGGGGCCTCTTCACGCTGGGGTCTCTGGAGGCCACTCTTTCCCTGGCTGTTAGCAATCAGACTCTGGTCAACCCTTAGTTGGACACCCGTGGAGTTTCCTGAGGGTGGATCTGGGCCCTCTGCAGCTCCTGCCAGACCCCGGGAACTCTGGAGTGGAACTGGGGCAGACCTAGGCTGCCCTAGGATGGGGCTGCCTCGCGCTGGTGTCTCTGGAGCGATTCTTGCCCTGAATTTGGGCTCCCCAGTAGCTAGAGGTAGCTGACCCTGGTCTCCTTTTGGCTGGACAACCGTGGAGGTTCCTGAGGGCGGATCAGGGACCTCTGCATCTCCTGCCGGTCCCCAGGAACTCTGGAGCAGAACTGGGGTGGGCCCAGGCTGCCCTTGGGTGGGGCTGCCTCGCATTAGGGTGTCTGGGGGGACTCTTACCCAGAGTTTGGGATCCTCAGTGTCTCGAGGTGGCAGTTCCTGGTCTCCCTCCTGCTGGACACCTGAGCAGGTTCCTGCGGGCGGATCTGGGCCCTCTGCAGCTCCTGCCGGTGCACCGGAGCTCTGGAGCGGATGTGCGGTGGGCTGTCTCTGCTGGGGTCTCTGGAGCGACTCTTGCCCTGAATTTGGGCTCCCCAGTGGCTACCAGCTGGGGCCGTGTGTCCACAGGAGCAACTGCTAGGGGCCCTGCGTGGTTGGGTGAGTGCTGGAGCCAGGAACCCCGCATAGAAGCAGGCCCTGCCCGGGGCGAGCCCTGGGCTGGGGCTCTGAGCCACCGCGGCTGAGCTCCGCCGCCACTTGCTGCTGAAGACGCTCTGCCTGTGGCAGTGACTGCTGCCTGGTGGCCCTGATTACACGCGCAAGTGAAATTTCTGCCGGGGCAGCTGTAGGATGATGTCCAGAAGCTGGCTGGGAGATGGTGCTGGGCCAAGATGGCGGCCTAGGCAGACGCTGTGGTCAGTCTCTCCAGAGCCAGAGATTGAAGTAGTCATCATACTTTCTTTTACATTTAATCATGGTTTTGTTTATTTTTAAAATATTTATAAGGTCATCTTTGAAATCTTTTTTTGTTAGATGCTTCATCTGGTAACTTTTATAGTTTCTGTTGTTTGCTTTTTCAGTATATGAAGCATATTTTCAGGGTGTTTTTTTTTAATCATGCTTTCTTATTTCTTGAGACATTTGGAAACTATATATTTTAGATAATATAGCAACTCTGAGTACTATCTCTTTGTGTTTCCCCCTTATTATTTTTATTTTATTATTTATTTGTTGAGGGACTGGATATATTATTTGAGGCACTGGATATATTATTCTAGGGAAGTGTTTTCAGTCCATCAGTATTAATTCTTTGTTCTTTCTCCTAAGGGGAACCAAGAATCATCCTAGGATAACAATTGCTTTTGCATAGCCTTCTTTAATTCTTTGGCAGACCACATGTAACTACTGAGATCCACTAATTGTTGTTGGTTGCCCCATTTTTCACAGCATTGCCCTGGGGCATAAACTATTCCTTAGACCAATACAATCATATTCAATTTTCTTTGAAAAAACAGCTCTAGAGAATAGGATTTTAGGTTTGGTCTGACCCCAGAAAGACTCTACCTTCTGTCTTTTTTTACATGTTCTCTGGCAAATGAGCCAGCCAACTGTTTAGACTTCAGCTTTAATGAATCCAAGAATCTATTGCCAGTTTCCTTTCACCACCGTTTGCACTGTTTTTGAAAGCTCACTTAAACTCCAATTTCTCCACATCTTATTGCAGTTATTTTGGGAAAAGATGAGAACTTTGTTTTATGATTTCTTCTCTTTTCCTATCTCCTATCTCTTCAACACATTGTTCCCAGAAAAAAACATCTTTGATCCATGTATGTAGAACTAGGTGTAGGACAATGGCACATTCCTCTCTGAGCAACATTTCTGCTTTAGGAACTGACTTCTGGGGAGAGGGGAATGTGCAGCAGTATGAGGTCTCCTCAACTTCCTTCCCTAACATGAAACTACTGCCTTTTGAGCTGGAGATATGGTGGTAGGGCCCCGATATTCTCAGTGCTATGACACTCTTCAGAGAACTTCCTCTCAGTGGGAACTGCACAGAAAGATGGAGGCCCTACTTCTTTCTAAGAAATGAGACTCACCTACATGTTGGGCAGAATCTGAAATATTGAACATCCTGACTTCTGGGAATGCAGGCCTCTGAATAGGTGGTGGGAGGACAGGAAGCACAATGGTTTGGGTTTGCATCGGTCTGTAGTATAGTTTCCCACTGGCTGAGCTGGGAAGAGGTAGGGAGGAAGCATTCTTGGTTTGAATACCACAGAGTGTCATAGTTATTAATATTAATGAATGTTTATAAATTCCCTTAAATGTACTTTTATTGGCTATATGTCCTTGGCACCATTTCTTGACATTTTAAATGGTTGTGTTTTGGGTCTCTATGAAAACGGTCAGCAGTTTCACCAAAATGCATGTCCAAAGATCTCTCTATCCTGCCATGCTGGAGATTGTGCTTTAATAGATGAATTTTCTTTTCTTTCTTTTGCTTTTTTGCATATTATTACATCTTGGAGTAATTGCCTAGAATATGTCTCTAACTTAGCCTTTCTAAAAGTATGATATGAATTGTTTTTCATCACTCATACAGATTACATCATTAATTCTATCTTTTACAGTTATTTGGAAGAATGCATTAAATGGTTATAGTGATTAAAAAAAATCAAACAACTTCATAAGCACAACAAATTAATGTCAGCATTATCATTAAGAAATAAATGGTTAAAATGCAGTAATATCCTTGTTTTAGAGGTTCATGGAGGCAAATATGTTTCTAATAAATGTTTAATGGTCTTCATTAAGCTCTTTTAGCACATTAAAATCGTCTAATATTGCTACAATAATTAGTCTTCTAAACAGCAGAGTGAGCACAAGTAGGATTGATCACTTGCCCAGATTTAACAATGCAGCCCCCAACATTTTGATGACTCTCACTAATAACAGAAGCCTCAATCATAGACCCTTTTGTGTGGAGAACAATAATGTTAAGAGAATATCAATTTTTGGATAGTCTTATTTTTCAGACAATATCATATCAAGGAATAGATGAAATATTTCAGCCCAAGTACACATAGAGAATCAACACGCTACCAAAAAATATTTTTCTATAGCTAACCTAGCATGAAAAGCACAGAAATAACATAACAATCTGAGCTTGTATTGTTAGTGCTGCAGTCACTTGGATGATTATGGGCTTTTGAAAGATGGACATATTTTGACCATTTCAATCATAGAAGATATGGTCAATTGACTTTTAGAAGGGCTAGAAATGGAATTTCATATTCTTCTATTCTATTTTTACCAAAGTATAGCACAACAAAGCCATTTATGACTTATCTTCAGAGTTTCAAGATTATTTTATGGGCATTTGAGTTGCAAATAGTCTATTATCATGAAACTTAACTGGGCTATTTTTGCAAAAAGGTTTTGGAATTTCATGTAGAAAAAAAGAGATAAAATTGCAGTCAAAATGAATTCCCTGATATTGGACACCTATTTCCTGAAGCAAAATGAATTTAAAAATCTCTCTTTGCTTAAACTGTACCAATGCCAATTAGTCTCAGTAGAGATAACGTAAATTCATTTTAGTTCCAAATCTGAGGTAATTTGGAAGAAAACATCAAAAGTCCAATGGATGCTGATAATATTCCTTCACTAATGACTTAGATGTGTGCTGATGACTCTCAAGGAAATGGTGCAGAGCAGTTTTCTAAATCTACAATATATCATACAGAATATTCTTCAATATATTGCCCAATCTTATTTCCTACTGGGTTTCTTTCAGAATCTCTGCACTTCTTTGCATATTCAAATTATATTCATCTGATAAACCTCAGCTTCCTTTCTGAGAAATGTTTGAGTCCTTTTTTAGAAATGTTTTGTTATTTATAGCATCTTACAACCTTTAAAATTTGGAATAATGATCTTGAGAAATTCTTCTCTCTCATGGCTTAAAGGAGTAGAATTTTACCCCCTATAATGCACAAATTAGCTATCTCTTTGAAAACTAGGCAATGATTTTTTAAATGTGCAATTTAAAATTTCAAACCATATTACCATTTTCCTCCCAGAAGCTTCACTGTCAGTGACTTAGTAAAACCATCATTAATCACAAGATAAGCTACAGTCATGTGGTGATTGTAATTTGGTCCCACGGAACCAAAGACAAATGATATGGAATACTATTAGCAATGATAGCTTTAATGTAGACATTCATCATGGACTCAGGTTCACTTGATGTGACTTTGGGATAAAAATGGGGAAATTGCCTAGCTGTTGAAAATTCTATTACTGTTAAATCACAGTTTTGGCAAGTGTGTAAAATAAGAGTAATATATTTTGGGTTTTCATTTTTTGCTCTTAAAAGGTAAAACTGAAGAGGTCTTTGAAGAACCTAGATGCATTACAATTAGAATAGTGAATGTTGATGAGTTGTTCTAATTGTTAATAATAGAATCTGGAGGATTTGGCAAACTCTCTCTGTAGGAGCCACAAGCCTTCTCCAGCTCTTCAGAATAGGTACGCTGTTAGTAGAGGACCAGAAAGAGGCACTTTAACACACACACACACACACACACACACACACACACACACACAGAGGCACACAGAGGCTCATGCACACAGAATATTCCTTGGTGATAAATTTTGTTGGTCACAACAGAATATTGTTGTTAGGAATATATCCTGGTTAGTAATTTAAGCTTAATTCTGTGGTCAAATTTAAGAAGTTACTTAGGTTTACATGGACATATAAAGATTTTCCTACAGGAATTCTTCAGGCAAACTGGATGTAGCACCAAAACTATCAATGTGATTTATATCTAGAAAGTAATATTGACTGTGGTTTACAGACATTTCCTCAAAAATAAAAATCATAAACTTCAATGGTTTAGTTGAAGAAAAAAAAATCAAATCTACTGCCTCAGAACTAAATTCAAACAATGCCTTGTATACTTACTTAGGGTATTTATTTTATTGATGTTAAATAATTCTGTCATCTGGAGCTACACATGTAACTCCTTAGCTCCACTTGCCTCTTCTCTTATATATTTAGTTAATTTCTTCCTAGTGTTAATTAGTTAATTTTTTTCTACCATATACTGTAGTCCTAGAGATGACTGGTAATCCTATAGCCCACTGAAGTAGATCCATGTTTAAACTATAAAAGATAAAGCTGAAGTATCTGCAGAGTCAGATTTGAGATCTTGCCTATCATGTCTTGTCATGAATATTTGAATTAATAAGAAAAATGAAAATGACACTAACACTTTATTTCTTTGCACAGTATAAAATATGTATATTTTTGTGATTCAAAGTGTTTCAACATTTCATTGACATTGATGCTGTATCTCTGTATCTTTATCTTTATATATATACATTATTTTAAATATTTTTATGAATATATTGCAGTTAGTTTTATTTTTTCTAGATATTTTTCTGTTGATTCCTTTGGTAGAGAAAGTAGTCATTATTTCTTGAATATCCTGAAGAATAAATACTATATTTGCTTCAACATATATCTAGAATTTGCTATATGATCAAATTCTCAGTATCATGGAAAAGTTGTTTTTTATACCTAGACTATGAAAAATAAGAGTCATTTATAAATTGCTAAAAATCCCAATGGCAAAAGGAATTTAAAATAGAATATACCTAATATAGAATACTCTTAAAGAAGTTGGCAGCTATAGTAACATAAAAAATTAGCTCCTACAAGCCCGAAGATTCTTATGATGAGGACACCAGCTTGGAGTCGTGTGACTGCAGACTGATTATAGACATGTTAAATTTTTTATTTCGTAATTTTGGGCAAAATACTTTGTACAACTCAGATCAAGTTGTACAAAGATGCTAAAGATCAGGTGGCTTAAACAACTGTAATTTATTTCTTATAGATCTGAAGATAAAAGCTCAAGATCAACCTGTTGACAGGATTGATTTCTTCTGAGGACTCTCTCCTGGCTTAGATGTGGGCCCTCTATAGGTCCTCACATTGTCTTTCCTTTCTGTACTCAGATGGAGATACACAGCTGTGCATACCCTTGTGTCTTCCTGAGTGCCCGAATTTCTTTTTCTTATAAAGACACAAGTCCAGCTGGATTAAAGTTCATCCTAATAGCCTCATTTCATGTAGTTTACATTTCAATGTTGATGAGAAGAGGTTTCTCTATGAAAGGTGCAACACTCATACCCCATTCTGCATCTCCAAGTAACATGGGTCATAGTTGTGATTTAGTGTTTGTGGGCCTCAGTTGCAAAGAAAAGTACAACATTTTATGTAAACTTTTCTCCTTGCCTTCTTATCTAAAAGTAAGCACTAGTGCAAATACAGTTTTCTACAGAATCATCTTGCCTTAGACTATTGAACATTATAAAATTCTCCAAATTTACTTTTCATATTTTTTTATTACATAAATTACTTAATTTGTGGGCATGAGCCTTTTTTCCCTTCACATTTTTTATTGGTATGTTGTATTATAGTTTTACATAATTTTAGCATGTTTGTTACATATCTATATATGCACACAATAAACAATAGATAATATAATTTGGCTAGTATTACTCCCCAGAACGTCCTCTCTCCCTCCCCTTCTGAGTGTATATTTAAACAGACATAAAACATGATGTTATGGAATACATACAGATAGTATAAAGGTGATTATAGTGAAGCAAATTAACATGTCTACATCACTACTCAGGGTCATGCCCTTTTTGTTTTTGTGGCTAAACTTCATAGGAGATTATCATGGTAGAGATTATCCAGAATGATTAAAGGAAAAAGAACAGAAAAAAAGAATTTTTATAAAGCAAGAGAGCTAAGCTAGGGGTGGTGATTTACACTTATAATATCAGGGACTTGGGAGGCTGAAGCAAGAGGATCTTGAGTGCAAAGCCAGCCTCAGCAACTTAGCAAGGCCCTAAGCAACTTAATGAGACCCTGTCTCAAAATTTAAATAATTTGTAATAGCATTCACCCAAATGAAGTATTTATGTATAAATTTAACAGGATGTTATTGCTATTCTCCCTCTATACACAAAATTACATAACTAATAAAATAAATCAAAGATGTGAATAAGTGGAGAGCTTGCTATTTTGTGTTCACACTCAGTATTGATAAAATATCAATCCTTCCCAAATCAACACATAAGTTCAACATAACCCCTGAAAATCCCAGCAAGTTACTTCATCAACATTGGCAAGCTCATTCTAAAAGTTATACAGAAAGGCACAGGACCCAACACACCAAAATAATACTGAAGAAGAAAAAGGCTGAACTCAACTCTGGCTTTACTTCAGATTTACTAGAAAGGTGTGGTAATCAGACAGCGTCACATTAGGAAAAAAGTATTCACAAAATTCAACCAAAGAGAACTGGAGCCAGAGACAGACACATGGAAATATAGTCAACTGATGAAGATAGGAAGGTAATTCAAAGGGGAAAGGAGAGTCAGTTTAATCAAATGCTAGTGGAACAACTGAATGTTCATATTCAAAAATACAAGCATAGACCTATGTTTTACTTGTTAAACAAAATGGATTATTCAGGTAATGGAAATGCAAAAACACAAAGTTCCAGAAGAAGAACACAGGAAAATAATTTACATAATTTGTTTTTTAGTGAGTTTTTAAATACAATACCAATAATTAGATGGTTGAAAACAAAGTCAAGTTGTGTTTTATTAAAACTAAAAGACCACAGTTAAGAAACGAAAGGTAGAACACATGTAGGGAAAATATTTGCAAACTCAAAACTTCCTGAGGATACAAGGAGATCATAAGGTTCTACAATAAGAAAATAAATAATCTGTATTTGTTTCTTGTTTCTAATGTAACAAATTGTTACAAACTTGGTATTTTAAAACAGTAAAATTTTACTTGTTCTGTTCTGGAAATCACACGTCCAAGGCTGATCAGCAGGTGAGTATTCCTCCTGGAGGATCTTGAGGAGAAACTCCTTTTTCAGCTTCTTTAGATTGCTCTGGTCCTATGTTTTCTACCTTTGCTTCCTTAATCAAATCTCCTTCTCTAACTAGGATTCTCCTGTTTCTTCTCAAGGTCCCTTGTAATTTACCTTGAGTCCACCCAGATGACAGAGGTTAATCTATCTATCTCAAGACCCTTTACTCAATCATATTATAAAATTATTTTAAATAAAATAGTCACGTGTTTTGGGATTCAGGAGTTGGCATATTATGTGTGTGTGGGGGGGATTTTGTTCTGTTTAAATAATAATTTAAATGAGCAAAATATGTGAATAAATGCCCTACAAAAAGATTTATAGAAAGCACATAAAATGATGAAACGATGCTTAACATCATTTGTTAACAGGGAGTTGCAAATAGAAGCAGCAATAAGATACAACCACACACCCATCAGAATGGTGAAAGAAAAAAAATACCAACTGAATACCAGCTACTGATGAAGGTACATAGGAACAGGGTGTGGGATGTGTAATATTCATTGCCAGTGGGAAACAAAATGGAACAACTATTGTGAGGACAGTTTGGCAGTTTCTTACAAAGCTAAACATAGAACTACTACAATGTTTATGCTCCCGGGTATTTATCTAACTGATGCAAAATTATATGTGCACATAGAAATCTGCAGGTGAATATTGATAGTAGCTTTATTCCCTAATCATCAAACTTGGAATCACCCAAGGCTTCCTTCAATAGTTGAATGAAAACAAACCATAGGAATCCATATGATGGAGGACTCTTCAGCAATCAAAAGGAACAAATAATCAAAATATGAAATGGCATGGATAAATCTAAATGAATATTACCAATAAAAGAAGCCAGTCTGCGAAGGCTGCATAATGTATGATTCCATTTATATGACATTCTGAAAAAGACAAAACTGTAGAGAAAATACAAATTTCAGTGGTTTCCTTTGAATATTTGGCTAGCTTCTTGTCTCTCTCAACTGCACAATCTTAGGTTGTTGTATTAATACTAGAAAATTGTTTTCAGTAATGTCCTGGGGATAGAATGTGTGTTTGCTTTGCAGAGCTGAGCCACACATTAAATCCCAGAGAGTTTTCAGTTCGTCCCACAATTGGCACTACTCTGGGAATGGGGTTTTCAACAGAGCTCCAGAGCAGATCAGAAGTCTGTGGCTTGCAGACTAGCTAGCTTTCATTCCTATCATGTCTCTGAGGTGGGGAAGGAGGAAGAATGAGAATAGACCCCAAGTCAAAATGTTACTGTAGTATTTCTTGAATGGATACTTTCCAATCATTCTGTAAATCTAGTTAATTTCCATAGTTCTGAAAAGGTTTATTATTATTATTATTATTTTATATCATTATTATTATTTTTTCTCTTTTGAGAGGGCAGTTCATTGACATCCTTGTCTCCATTTCACAAGGCAATCTCTGAAAACCATAGATCTTGATCTCAGCATGTGAATATCCCATGGGAATACAATGATAACTACAGAGAAGAACACAGGTGCAGCAAATTGAAGTCAGATTCTGGTAGACAGAGGCATTTAATGCCATTGAAAATTCAGATTTTGACTCATATCAATAAGTGAAAATCCTTCAATATTTTTAATTGAGGAATAACCTGGAAAATAGATTTGTTAAAAAGTACTCTGATAAGTACATATGAATTATTCAAGAATGATTTGATAAAGGCAAGCTTGGAGGCTTTCACAAATGTTCAAAAGTAACCTGAAATGTCACAAGTTTCTGTGGTCAATAAAAATGTAAAGAATTGCAAGAAAGACATTTTTAGGGAAGACTTGAAGAATTTTGAGATTTGTGAACATGAGAAGCATATAAAATTATGAAATCAGAGATGCTTTTAAGTTTTTAAGTTTGAGTAACTGGAGAAATTAATTCACTGATATGTATCAGAAATTGGTGTTAGGAGGAGGAGGAATAATTGAATTGCTCAAGTTTAAATATTGATGAAGTATAAGATGAAATTTCCAGGAAAATATTGATGAATTATAAAATGAAATTTCCAGAAAAATAGTTGAAGATACAGCTAGACTTAAATTAGAAGTTAAAGTTTCCTCGTATAGATTTGTAAATAAATAATAAATGTAAGATTTGATACTGAGCAGAGAATACTTTTTCAGAGATTTATAGAGGAAGATATTTATAGGGAAAGGCCTTATAGTATACAGAAAATACAGTTGAGAACATAAATATAGGGTCAGTGAAGACGCAGGGTGTGGACAATTTGGTGAGTTCTATGGAAGGCATAAAAACTTATAGGGAAGGAGGATGTCACTAAGAAGATGTTTAAAGTGTTCACCCAGAGGAAACACATGAATAAGCACAATTGGGAAATGGATAGATACGGGATAAAATTTTTTATTTTTTTGGTACTGGAGATTGAACACAGGGGCACTCGACCACTGAGCTACATCTCCAGCCACATCCCCAGCCCTATTTTGTGTTTTATGTAGAGACAGAGTCTCACTGAGTTGCTTAGAGCCTCGGCATTGCTGAGGCTGGCTTTGAACTCGCGATCCTCCTGTCTCAGCCTCCCTAAGTGCTGGGATTACAGGCTTGCGCCACCGTGCCTGGCTTGGGATACAATTTTTAAAGCACAAACTAGTGATGCCTAGGATTGGATCCTGGAACAAAGAGGTAGATCAATGGCCAAACTGGTGAAATCAGAATAATGTCCTGAGTTTTACTAATAATGATAATAACAAAAAGAGTAATAACATAACCCTATTATTGTCTTTTTCTCCTAGACTATCCCCTGCCTGCTACAGAGCACAGGTAGAATGAAGGCTAGTCTGAAATGTAGATGATCTATTTGGTATTAACATTTCTCACAGACTTTCATTTGAATTCTCTCTTTTTTTTTTCCCTGATAGACTAAGGTGTGGCACATAGTAAAGGAAGCACTGAAATTACTCAGCTTCAAAATGTCAGAGCTAATGAATGTTTCAAAGGGCATGGTAAAAGTTTTTGAAAGGTCTCTGTGGAATGAACTAGTCAATTTATAATGATTTGTTTTATATTTCATATACATTTCTGACTGTACTTATGAAACACAAGTTACTGATTATAAGGAAATAATGTTTTGATGTCATTAGATCTACAAGTAGAATCAAAATACACAATCACGAATAATACTTGGTTTGATTCTATTTTAATCAAGATAATAAACCATCACATAATTTTATATTCACAATTTTCTTTGAATTGAATTGGTTTATAACTTTTCATTAAAATATCTGTTTTGTGCAGTTTATCAATTTACTATAGACTTAAAATGTAACATGTTAATATTAGCAAACAAACAAGCTATTTCCAAATTCTGGTTAATGTGAAATTTGATATAGACCCTCAGTTCCATTACATCATCACCATGGTACCTTTTGTTTTAACAATTATTACTAATTATTAATAATTTTGATATCAACCTTGAAACTACATGTCAAATGTTCTCCTACCCTTACTACATTATCGATGCTATACCTTGTACAAGTGTTAATCTTTAAACACATGATTCATTTTCCCCAAACAAGCAAATGGGAATCATTTCATTGATTATATTTGTAGTGCCCTTACTCCTTAATTTTCCTATCAGAATAAATCTTCACAAATTGTTGAGCTTAAAAGGAATTATAATAACATTACTTCTGACATATTTTTCTCTGAACAATGATAAAAAAACTAAACACAGGTTATTGCATGCTATTTTGTTTTAAAATTCTTGAGATGCAGTTTCTGCTATTTGCATTTTTACAATTTTCTAAATGTATAAAACAAAACTAGGCTGCTTTCTGTGGCAAAAACAAAAAACCTGCCAAGGACTTTTTGTTCTGTTATTATGATGAATGCAGATTCTTCATTAAAAAACAAATTTTTCATTACAAATGTTGAATAAGATGATACTTAACAGTAATTCAGTTAGTTAAAATTAGATGCTAAGGAAGGAAAAATAAACACACATATACATAAGAATGTTTTCTGGTTCTATAGCAGTTTTTTGATAGTAAAATATAACTGTGTTAATCACTTAACATATAAAAAGCCAAAGGAGTCTTGACATTCATTTTGTTCTAAATAATGCTTTTTTTCTTCACAAATGCAAAACATTAAATATATATTTTGGAAAAATTGTTACTTATTAAATTACTTATTATTAAAAATTGTTACTTATTAAAAATTGTTACTTATTAAATTAAAAGCCTTAATGAAAAAAAAATACTTAGTAGTATGACTTAGTCTTATTCCTCATTTAATTGTAACCCAAATAGAATTGTTGGCCCAAATACTTTCTTTCCTTTAAAAACATCAACTATAAACTCAAGAGCTTATTCCATCAAAGTAGATAATGTAAGTTCTCCAATATTTGTGTTAGATGTAACCATAGCTTCCCCGTTATATTACCCATCTGCCTCTTTCATTTCAGGGGTTTTGTTCTCAAATTCTTTGAAAGGAAATTTTGATAAAGCCTGATGCATAACATCCAGGTGAAAATGTTGATTTCTCCAAAACATTTCTTCAAAAACATGTCTTGTTTATCTAATGCAACCTAGTTATAAGAATGTTGAATGAGTAGGAAAAGATATTGAGCTTTAAATCAATTGGGTACTTCTGTGACCTGCATGGATGTGTCTCCCCCAATTTGTTTGTGAAATCCCAACTCCCAAAGTGATAGTAATAGTAGAAAGTTTTTGTTAGGTGACTAGGTTATGGGGGCAGAGCACTCATAAATGGAATTATTGCCCTTATAGAAGAGGCTGGAGTAGATGCCCCCAAGTATCTTCTACCATGTGAGGACACAGCTGGAAAGTATTATCTTTGAACTAGAAAGCAGGCAATCACTAGACATCAAATTCACCTTAATTTTGGAGTTCTCAGCCTCCAAAACAGGGAGAAATAAATATTCTTAGTTTATAAGTTAACCACTTGTCATATTTTATTATAAGAGTACAAATGGACTGAGACAGATAGTTAGATCAGTAATTTTCCAAGTATGAGTGATGGATGAGAGTCACATAGGCCCATCTGGAGGTGTCTGTTAAAACTGATTCCTGTGGTCTTACACTAGAATTAAAAATCTAGAGTACTTAAATTTAAAACAACTACTGAGCATACTGTCCTATGCAGGAAAGTATGAGGACACGGGGTAAGAAGGCAAGTTAGATAGTACATGCTCTGTATTTAAGCCCTTTGTGTCATCATGAGCATTTATAGTTGATTTGCTGATGGTCTTTTCTAATAAAACGTCGTAGAAAGCTAGTTACACTACATTCAAGAACCTCTCCAAACATCCAATATGCAATCCTTTGTACTAATCTTAATTTTAATAAAATATTTTCAGTGACATTTATTTGCATATTATTATTGGCATGATTCAAAATATTTCAATTAAGTTAGTTTTCTTTTTTCCTGTATTTTCCTCAGAGCAATGCCAAATTTTTTATCAGTGTATTAGCCATCAAGACCCATTTTATATAACCAAGAGTTTTGTTTTGTTTTAATACATTTGTCTGTCTTCACTCAAATATATCAGCCATGACCAGTCATTTAATTTTTATGACCTAGTGCAAAATATACAAGTGGGGCTACTTGTTCATAAATTACTATGCATTTCAAAATGATGGCAATGGAACATTAAAACAAGTGTGGGATTTTGCAAAACTGCACAGTTTCTTGTCCTCTGAATAGTCCCTGTCAGTAGAATACTGATGTTCCTTATACTAGTGGAGTACTGAAAAGGCTGCAGGAAAAGAGAAAAAAAGAAAAGAAAATCAAGACTTCTTGTTTATGAATGAGGCATTTATATATTACAGACTTAACCATTATTTTACATCTGGAAAATTTTAACAAAAGTAAGTTGAATCTTACATTATTCTTAAGTTGTACTAATTTAAAGAGACAATTTCATGAAGACAGTCAATTTTGACAATCAAATTTCTTCAACCAATGGCTTATTTTTATATAATTTCCCCATCTTTCAATATTTCTTTTTTACTCATCTCCAAAGCTATTCTGACAAAATGAATGTAGACTGATAGAATCCTGCTCCCATACAATAAATATTTCATTTGGCTGAATATAGAAATAATAGAAGATATCTAAGTGGGTATTTGGCCTCCAATTCAGATAGATCTAAATATCTTAGGCTTAGAGTTCAATCCTTCAATGAAAATAAAGTAAAAATATGTGAAACAAAAATGCTATTGTAACATAGCCCAAGTGGTACTCAACACATAGTTTCCTAGTTTTTCTCTTTCCTTGCCACTATAAATACATTTTTAAAATTCCATTGTGGCTAAATATACACTCCTCTCACATGTTCCACATGCAGACATTTAAATAACTGTGTAGTATGAGTAAAGTAGAATAGCCTCTAAGATCTCTGCCAGCTGGAACTGAAATGAACCTTCAAAATCATTGTTTTCCTTTTTCTGAAGGACTCCCTGAGGATTGCCTTGAAAACAATTCTGTCTTGCTGTCTAACACAGTTCATGCATCAACTCCAACCTACAGTGACAGAATGCTTGTGGTGCAGTACCCTGAATGATACACAGTGTACATTCAGAATATGTCTTTCAGCATTCGTGTTCTACATATGTAGAATGTACATTGGGATCTAGACCTTAATGACATTTAGTATCATCTGCTATAATACTTTTATATATCTTGTCCTAAATATAACACTTATTTAATAAAATTTCAACTCCTTATTAACATTTGCATCAAAAACTTTACACTGACACTTCATTTTGCCATATTAAGTGTCAGGTTTTAGAAAATGGTTAGCATTTTCTGAAGTTTAAAACATTTTATGGAAAAATACTTATTCTCTTTTGCCTTTTATTTTCAACTCGATGTAGTTCTTTTCATTATGTCTTTATGGTCATATTTTTATTTGATATTATCTCAGAGGTAGCCCTCATTCTTCACGTACGTGACATTTAAAAACTTTGTATTACCTATAAAATATTTTATAACTATTGCACTCCTTTAAATATTCATAAGGAAAATCTAAAATTCATCCTTGCAATTGTAAAAGACACAGAGTTGCAATCTCTATCATATTGAAAACATATTGACATTACTAAACAAAATACTTATGTTTAATAATGTAGCCAATTAAATCTAAATACCTGTTTTGTTAGCTACTATCATCCACTTTTACACTTACATCAAAAAGCTATTCTCTACCAGACAGGATATTTATATTGTACCTTTTCTCAATTTTCTATTTGAATTGTTCCACATGATTTTACTCAAATATATTATATCATTTAAAATATATAATTGATTGCCCAAGCATGTAGAAGGTTAAGTATAATCTTTAAAGATATTAATTTCCCATGTTTCTCAACCCCTAAGGGGCTTGATTATCATTGATTGATTGATTACCATTGCAATTAGAATTAGTGCATGATGGAATAAATCTTAATTAGTACCTTACAATTTTTTATAATGATGGTGTATTATTATTAAAATTATAACAATATTTAAGTGTTATTTAATAATAATCCATTCATACATTCATTGATGAGCTTTAATTATTGTTCAAATAAGAAATAGTTATTTTTATTTTAGCTTTAAAATTTTATGAGCTAAGAAATCTATATATATATACAAATATATAATACTATGAAATACAAATATGTATATATAGATAAATCTATATGTATATAAAATTATGAAATATATATCTAACGATGACATATTTAATCATTATATATAATTATAAATATGTAGCAATTATATATACCTAACAATTGTGTATAGAATTATTATATATTTATAATACATATATTAGATCAATGTTATTAAATATATCATTATTTTATATATAAGTAACTTTAGCTATATTATTGTTAGATCTTGTCACCTCTTTATTATGTAAGAAGAATACTTACTGAAGATTCAGAAAACAACTTTTTAAAATATTTTTTAGTTGTATATGGACATAACACCTTTATTTTATTTATTTGTTTTTATGTGGTGCTGAGGATCGAACCCAGTGCCTCGTACATGCCAGGCAAGCGCTCTACCACTGAGCCACAACCCCAGCCCCAGAAAACAACTTTTTAATGATCTATCAGCCAACAACCTCCAATTTTTGAATTAAGACATCCTTGACACGCAAATGGAAACTGATTGTGCAATGTCAATTTAAAGATCACATCTGCCTGGAAACTTTATCTGATTTCTCATACTTAATAATTTTATGTATTCTACTCCTTGGTCTATAACCAAAGGACTTAAAAACAGCATACTACAGTGAAGCAACCACTTCAATGTTTATAGCAGCTCAATTAACAAGAGCTAAACTGTGGAACCAACCTAGATGCCCTTCAATAGATGAATGGATAAAGAAATGGTGGTATATATACACAATGGAATATTACTCAGCAATAACAGAGAATAAAATTATGGCATTTGCAGGTTAGTGGATGGCGTTAGAGAATATCATGCTAAGTGAAGTAAGCCAATCCCCAAAAAACAAAGGCCAAATGTTCTCTCTGATAAGTGGATGCTAATCCATAATGTAGGAGGGGGCATGGGAAGAATGGAGGAACTTTGGTTAAAGGGGAGAGAGGGAAGAGGGGGTATGGGAGCAGGAAAGGTGGTGGAGTGAGATGGTCATCATAGCCCTAGCTTCATGTTTGACTGCATATATGATGTGATTCTGCATCACATACAACCAGAGAAATGCAAAGTTGTGCTCCATCTGTGTACAATGAATCAAAATACATTCTGCTAATGTATACCTAAGTAGAATAAATAAATTAAAATAAAATAAACCTCTATGTTATGGTTTGGATATGAGGTGACCCTCAAAAGCTCACATGTGAGACAATGAAAAAATGTTTTTTAGGAGAAATGATTGGGTTATAACTGCAACCTAATCAATGAATTAATCACTGATGGGATTAATTGAGCAGTGACTGGCAGAGGTGGGGTGTAGATAGAGGAAGTGGTTCATTGGGAAAGTGGCTATGAGTGATATATTTTGTATCTGGAGAGCGGAGTCTCTCTCTCTCTGCTCTCTGCTCATTATGTGAGCTGCTTCCGCTGCCACACTTTCCTGCCATGATGTTCTACCTCACCTTGAGCCCTGCGGAATGCAGTTGGCCTTCTACGAACTAAGACCTCTGAAACCCTGAGCCCTTAAATAAACTCTTCCTACTCTGCAGTTGTTCTGATCAGTTCTTTCAGTAACAGCAGCAAAAAAGCTTACTAAAAAACATGGTTTTGCTTTTTTGTTGCCAGTACATATATTTTGTCTAATAAATAATTTAGCCTCCTGTTTAATTATTGATCTTCTTAAATATAAGCAGGATGTCTTATTCACATATGTTGAATGAATGAGTAAATTAATAAGGGAAAGCAAGGTTATTTTACTTATGCACATTTATGAAAGTGATAAGTGACATATAAAATATTTTAATTCCATAACAACATCCTTAAAATTGTTTCTTTCCAAAATAAGGCTATTTGTTTAACATTTAAAAATCTAGAATTATCTATTCGTGATTATATGCTGCTTGATTGAGATATGTAACTATGAATTTTAGAAGTCATTTATTTGTAATAGCTTCTGGTTTTAATTGAAAAGCAACAGACTTGCTGGATAGCAGCATGTTGTTGTGGTTAAAATAATAGACCCTAAGGTCAGATTTCCTGCCACTGAGTAACCTTCAACAAGTTACTTAATCTCTGCTTCAACTTCTTCATTTATTCACTGGCAATAATAACAGTTATTATTAAATAAATTGAAGGATAGGGTAAGTCATTAGCTCATGCCTGTCTGGCATATAGTAAGACTAGTAAATAGCTTAGCTTGGGTTGCTATAACAAAATGCCACAGACGGATGGCTTGCACGGTAGATGTGGATCTCCTATACTTCTGGAGGTTGGGAAGTTCAAGATCAATGGGCAGATCTGGCTACTAAGGAGTCTTTTTTGTCACCTGTACACCTTGCTGCTTCTTAGTATGTCTGCATATGGTAGAGGGAGAGAGAAAATGCATTTCCTCTTTTTGTAAGGACATTAGTCCCAATCATGGGATCCCTTCCCTCCTGATCTCATGTAAACCTACTTACCTCCTAAAGGCCTCACTTCCAAGGACCATCATATTAAATCATATTGACAGTCAATACTCTAACATACAGGTTTTGTGGGGACACAAACATGAAACAATAAATAAGACATACTTTACTCTTGGTATTAACACTACCACTATCACTACCAAAACTAGTAGAGGAGTATTTCATTTTGCCAAGTATGTGTGGCCAATCTTTTCAGCATAAACCAAGTCCAGCAGAAGAGAAAATAATGTTGCCTAGAGGTGTAAAGAGAAACATAAAATTGCACATATGTTGCTTATGATGAATACCAAATTTTAGTGTAATTCATAAAAATATCTTCAGTTAAAGGCAGGTTGTATGGCTGCCCAAACTGAACAAGAAGATTGAGTAGGGCTTAATATAAATGTTGAAAGCTAGCTTTGCAGTTTATACACAGGGCTATTCTCCATGCAGTTCCATTCTTTGAAATCAGGCTGTAATGTTGCATCAATGTTGTAACAACAATATCTTCTTTGTAGGGTTGCTGGACTCTGAGGAAAATGCAGCAAGTAAACTTCTTTTTTTTTTAATTTTCTTTTTCTTTTTAGTAAATGTGGTTTATGAAAGCAGACTAGCCGGGCTGGCCCTAGGGCTATACAGGTGCACACGCATGTGTGTGTGAGGTTAATAGAGCATTATGTCATCAGCACCCAAAGCTCAGTTCCATTCTTTCTCTTCTTGTTTATGATTCATCACTTGTTCACTGCAGGAAAATAGAGCTCAAAAATGTTTAAAGATTTGTAAGTTCTCTGTAGTCTCCATTGGAGCATGGAATTTGTTTTGTGCCTGGCTATATCTTCAGAACCTGAAAGAATTACTGGTACATATGAAGGACTCAATAAATATAGGATAAACTAAGAATTATGTAATGTTGTATTTGGGTGTTTTGCATGTATCTTGACAGGCCTTTAAAGTACCTAATTTGTGATTTAAATAGCTGTGTCCATAATTTAGTATGGAAAGTCTCTAAATAATCAATGTAGTAATCGATTTATGCATTTTTATTCATTTGTTACTAGGCCTCATCCATGATAATGTCGCAAGTTTTCTGAATGATTACCATATTTTTCAGTAATTGCCTAAAATTACCTATCTTATAATATAAATAAATTGTTTACAATTGAAGCTCAATTATAATAGATTAATTGCAACAGGTAGAGAAAGCATTTAATTTTCAATAATCAATCCTTCTCCATTATTCTTAACAAGGATTCATTACAATCTGCATTAAATTGGTTGGCAATAACATTATTATCACTGCATAAGCATCATTTTATTTCAAAAAGCATCCTCAAGATTCATTTGAGGCATGGAAAGAAGCTAAGATATCTATTTTTCTAAAATAAGAAAGGCCTCATTCTTTTCAGGAGTAGGACAAATGTAAGCAGAAACAGTGGCATCTCCTTTTTAAGATTCCAGCTCAGTTCTTTCTAGAAAAGTTTATATAGTTCATACATACACTGGTACCTTAGCTATACATTATTTTGAAACCATGTATAAGATCAAGAAATTCATCTTTTAGAAGAATAAGCACAGTCATGTTTATTTAAAAAATTGAGACACAACTAAATATAATAAAGTAAACATTTGATTTATGCCTAGACTGACTCAACATGATATAGAACTTACAAAACTCAGAAAGGCCTCCTTCCAGACCATAATCCACTGAAGCAATCACTATTCTGATATCTATTACCATATATTGGTTTTGCCTGCCTTTGAACTTTTAATGAAAGGATTATGTATTATATATTATTTTGTGTCTGGGTGTTTAAATTCAATATCATATCTTTTAGATTAATCCATGTTATGCATAGAAGAACTTTGGTTTTTCTTGATCTATTTATTATTGCATTAGATGAACAAACTATGATTTATATATCCATTTTATTATTGGTAGATATATGCATTATTTTCAGTTCAGACTATTAGGAGTAGAGGTGCTCTACACCTTTTGGATCATACTGATTTTTTTGTTTGGCTTTGTTTAGTTTTGGCCAACGTGCATTAATTTATCTCTTCATACCGTGGCTTCTAGATCCAGGATCATAAAGTAGGTGTTATTTATCTGTTGAAATATCTGCCCAACAGTTTCCTAAATTGTGTACCAATCAATGTACACTCCCATCATCAATGAGTGACAGCTCCACCTTACTCACACCTTAACCAATATCTGTAATTTGCTGATAACCAGTATCTGTAATTTGACTGAGTGTTTGTGTCCCCCTTCTCCAACTCATATCTTTTCTCTCCAATCTCCTATATGATGGTGTTTGAAGGTGGGGCATTTGGGAGGTAATTAGGTTATATGGGAAGCCTAATCATGGGTTAACGACCTTGTAAGAAGAATGGGTTTAGAAATGAAGGAGGCACCACTTACTACTACTACTTGTGACCCAACTGCAAGCTTTTTGCATGTTCCTTTGAACATATAATCAGCAAGTCTAGAAATCTTACTTTCAAGGTGAGGAATGCTTCTACCAGGAGATACAATAATTTGATTGAACTGGAAGGTAATGCTGATATCTAGAACTTAGGGATCCTCATGCATCTGAATGAACAGTTGAAGACACTAATTGTGTTACCAGGATTGATTGATACAGATTGCCAAGAGGATATTAGACTTCTGGTCCAAAATGGAGGTAGAGAAAAGTACATCTAGAATACAAAAGTTCCCTCAATACTAAAACATCTCTTAGAATAACCACACCTGTTATTAAGGTCAATGAAAAACGACACCAGCACCCTAATTTGGGCAGAACTACTATGGCTCAGACTCCTCAGGAATTAAGGTTTGACTCACACCACAAAGTTAAGAGCCACCAGTGGCTAACATGTTTGCTGAATGTCAAGGGAATACAAAATCAATGGTTAAAGATGGTAGTATAAGTACCAACTGTAACCACTTAACCAACTACATAAGCAAGGTGTGTGTGGTGAATGTGTGATCATTAATATTATGTGTCAACTAAACTAAGCCACAGGATGCCTGGATATTGGGTAAACATTATTTGTGGTTATATCTGTAAGGCTGTTTCTGGAAGGCATAGCATTTGGATTGGTGGACTGAATACAATAGAAAGCTGTCTCCAATTTGGCTGATCATCATTTCATCCATTAATGGTCTGGAAAGAAGAAAAGTGAAAAACATTCCCTGCCCATTGTTTGAGCTGATACATATATCTTCTGTGCTCTCAGTTCTTTCATTTCTCAGGACTTCAGACTTGGAGAAGAAGCTACACCATTAGCTCTGTGTCTTTCAGGCCTCAAAACAGTACTATCAGCTTCTCTGGTTTTCCAAATGGGAGATGGTAGATTCTGGAGCTTGGTCACCCCAATCACTTGAGCCCATATCTTACAATAAATCTCTTTGTACATATAAATTTCTAGGCCATTTCTTTCAAGGATATATGTGACATATCTGTATGGGTAACTATATTTATTTTCCTATTGCATTCCTTTATTCTGTTGTTTCTATTTGTGTGGATAATTCTTAGTAATACAAAATCACATTCTTTTAAGTTCAGCCACTGTTGTAATTACTTATTGACAGTATATTATGGTTTTAGTTTGCATTTCTTGGATAAGCGATGGTGTTAAACAGTTTTACATGTTTAACAGTCACATATACTTTCATTGTCTGAACAGAGCATTTTATGTCTTTTGCTTATTTTAAAATGTTTTTCTATCATTATGTAAATGATTTACTACTTATTTCTGGAGACAAAAATTTTGTTGGACATACTATTTAAAATATTTTTTTTTATTTTTCTCAAAAGTTGAATTTTAATACATAACGGAAAAAAAACAAATTTTCAGAAGCTGTACACACTATTCACTGAAAACATTTGTTGAGGCAAATAGAAAAAAAATTGTTACAATCATAATTTTTCTAACTTTGCACAAAATTATAAGCAGATTATATTCTTCATATTAAACATCTTTATATGCACTTTCAATGAACAGTATATATATATATATTTATATATATTCTTTATCAACTATCTTTACTATACCCATTCCCCTTTCCTGCCCCCCGCCTCCCCCATGTCACGTCCAGTATTTCTCTATTTCTCTTATGTTTCCCATTCCCACCTCCCTTATTCATCAGCATCCACTAATCAGAGAGACCATTTGGCATTTGGTTTTT